>JANAVB010007428.1:0-62284 GCA_029216955.1 Iris pallida | reverse complement strand
ATGTGTGGGATTTGACATAAATTGAATTGGTTGCGTGTGTGTGACAAATTCGAAGCATATTCGTCAAAACCACCGTATCGGTAATTTTCTAAATCAATAAATTACTTCATGCATGATCTTCTCTTCGCGACGAAACTTGTACCATTTGATTCGTGGTATTTTTTATGTCCTATGAGCCAAGTTTGGTCTTATTCTGAGATAGTTGACCGGATCGATATTTTACGGGCCCCATGATCCGATTCAAAGGGCAATTTTGTGCATGACTCTTCGAATCGAAATTTGGATATACCGTTGAGTTTGTATCAAATAATTAGACTTGTAAACCTATAGTTTGTTGACTTTAGAGACCATATGATTTGGCATACTTTTCGGTGTAAAGCGGGTCCAACTACGAATACTGTTTTGACCTAAAACTACCATTTTGCTCCTTTATCCAAAATTGGACATATGGGTAGTCTATCTTAGCCATTTTTCTTATTTGAAGACATTGGTGACGTTTATTTCAGCATCCAAAAACGTTTGCGGAAGTTTTACTTCTGTTGCTTCATTTGGCTTCATGAGTTCACCTATCGGACGTCGTCAACACTACACACCACCTCCAGGCATGTATACATTGCCAAGATATTATGAATATTTATTTTATTTTATATATTTTATTTTTTATTCATTTATTGTCTATTTATTTTGTTTAAAACTGTGCGTCCAAGTCATACTTGGGTATAAGCAACTGTGTTAGTCATTTTCCGTTGTTTGTCTTTATTTTATGCATGTTGACTTAGTTTAAGAGGACCATCCTATTATTTTGATATATTGGTATATCTTCCTCGCCGTGACACATGTGCACCGCGAGTTGTGAGTTTCATGTAGGACACAGACTTGCGTATTCGGCTGGCCATCGGTGCGTACAGGACGTACGACGGATATGATATACTGCTAATAGGATTTGTATGATTAGTAGACTTAGTGGTTATTAGAGGTTTATATGTGCTGTGGATACAACGTAAATAGACATGAAGGGGAGAACAGTTTCTTAGCGTATGGGCCAAGTATCCACTTTTCTTTGTAACCCGTAAGTTCTGCCTGAGACGTAGGTGAGATTACCCCACCATTACTGACGGCCACTAACGTTCGCGGAGCTTATTCTCTTTAGGCCCCTGTTGCCAAAAAGGGACTAAGCCAATCCCATTATAGCCAGAGTGCCCATGCATTGAAGTTTTATTGTTTACTGCATACTCACAGTATAATGTTAGAGGTCCTTTTTGCATTCATCTTTTATATTCAATTTATATGGCATGTTATGTGTATCTTGTTATTTTCCTCAGAGGACATGGTGATCTCTCTAGTATTAGGCAACAAGGACTACCCTCAGGAGTATAGCTCTATACTGGATCCATCATTTTCAGTTGAGGAGATGTTGCCTTCTGAGTCTCAGTGATTATTATATATGGACATATTATTTCTTATACTTATTATTTTGGGGAGGTCAGAATCCATTTGTCTCAGACTCAATCTATATAGCTGTTTGGTAGTGGATTTATCTCCAGCCGGCTATCTTATTGTTTGACTATTTATTTCATTATTGGGCTATTTCTTTTATTGATTCGTTTGATCATTTGATTATATTACAACTTATGTGTGTATTTGAGATTCCGTATATTGGAGAATTCTTCATATACATACAACTGTCATGTACGTACTCCAAGTCCTACTTATTTTAGGATTAGGATGTTACATGTTTTTGTGGTAGCCCATGCAGGTCAGAAATATTGATTTGGGTACGTCACTATACCAAGAGAGCCTACTTTTAGGATTATAAATTTAGTATTTCATCCAAACTTTGATGATCTCCCTTGATTTTCTTATTATACCCTCCTTTTGTAGTGCCCCGCCTCCTCAGTTCAACCGGATGTATCGAAAGGCATTTGGGCTTGGCTATGCAACAGCTTGCTCGAAGCTCCGCTCAGTCGAGGTAACTTCTCGCTCAGGTGGGTGGCTCGATGAACTTGCCTCATCTTTACCTTCACACTTAATAAATGAATGTTTTCAATTGCACTGAGTAGGTGTGCTAATAAAGAGACGAACCCATATAGCTAAAGGAATAATCCCATTCTGAGTCAGATTGTGTAAAACATGAATGTATTGAACTTGAAGCCTGTATTGCACTTTACGTTGTGTTTTCAAAGTTGGCAATCGATATTTAGAATCCCGCAACTTGGATAATAAGAAATTTTACGTTGTTATATAGACTATCAACTTGCTGTCATAATCTATATGTTTCTACGGCTTCAAAGCACGTTCCCACGGTTTCATTGCCATTACACACGGTATCAAAGCTTGTCACATGAAGTATGCCTTGGTTGGTGGCACTACATGAACACGATTGGGTTGAGTTAAGAAGGAGGGCTATTGAATAGCCGTTCCTGGGTTTGAGTCAAAAATTTTGATAACATAGAACATTTTCGGGACCGTTTGCCGTCGAGCCAGTCCCTAATTTGGGAGCTGCAACAAAAATATGGAAAGTGTGATGGAAAGTCGATTCGAGTCTCGCATGGTCATTGGACAACTTATGCACAAGGTTTAAGTTTCTCGAACGATTGTCTGGGCACTAGGATCGATTCAACTTAGGGAACTTTGCTTGCTGGACCCTCGGATGGTGTGTGACTTGACTCAGGGGTGCGCCGTATAGCGAGTTTTACGGGAAATTTGGCAAGATCGCATCTCGTTTTGACAACGTACTGTCTTATCCTGAAGGTCCAATGATAGCTTATGGTGCTAGTGACCTTTTTCATATAGATTGAGTCGGCACAAGAGCGACAATCCGCGTGCATGTCTTAGATTGGATCAAGATGTATATGCAAGGCACAAATGCGTCAAGGAGTGTATGCACGACAAGGAGTTAAGAAATGGGTACACGGTATGCAACACGAGTATGGAGCCTAAGATTTGGCTATAGCAGAAACACATGGTTCAGTACGAGATGTGGTGTCGTATGTAAAGTCGTTGACACTAAGTTCACAAGTCTATAATTTAACCATTTGCACGATAAAATGGATAAAGTCATAAGGCAAGAATTGAGTACTTTATACTATATTACGAGGCACGGCCTCGATGTTGTTACACGAATAGGTTTTATGGCACCGCTATGTCGTTGCATCACAATGTAGACCAAAAATTTATATCTTGAAACTGATCCTAAGACAAAATAGAAAGACCACAAAGAATAAGTTGCACTCACTAAAATAACGTGTTGGTTTGTAGGGTTAGGGAGATGCTTCCACCAGTACGGTTGGTACTGAGACCCTACAGTTTGCATGTAGGTTACAAGTACTTGCTTGTCAGGCGGAGCTCGCTTGGATGCAGTGGCCATGGAGTTCCTTGACATTTTGAGGCATGCGGTCGCGTTAGAGCCTTCACCTATACGAGACATAATGTATGGACATCGCCTTCTGAAGCATTCACAAGTTGTAAGCCTATGGACGTGGGATCATTGTAATTGAGAGAGAATGAGAGAGCAAGAGTGAATTTTATGAGAGAGAGAGCTTAGTCGTTGTAACCAGATAGCGTGTGAACTTGAGTGATTTGTAATCTTGGCCTCGAGCCATTGTAACATCATATTTTCAGTATCAATGAAGTTGACTTGTTTTCTATATATCTTGTGTTATTCAACTTTTTTGCTTGGATCTTCTGTTCGACGACCCCATCGCTAAGCTGCGTAATCGACCGTTATGGTATTCACCTTGCGCGAGCGCAACTAAGGCTCGTGCGACATCACGTCCTAGCGAGGACTATCGGTTCTGTGGATCCGGGGCATGACATAATAGTATCAGAGTACACTTTACGTCCTTAGACTTTGATTGAATTCTTTAACTCTGATGTTGTCTTTGTCTCAATGTTTTTATTGCACTCTCTCTCAATATTGTGTTGGATGTCCATACAATAAGTCTAAATTATTTGTAAAATCACACATTTGTATTATGTCGATCGAAAGTTAGTTTCATGAAGGACCACATTGGATGAGTTGGGCTGTGCATTATGAACCTAAGACTTGTGTCGATGTTAGCAAAGTCGGGTATAAAATTCAAATTATTTCATATGAGAATGAGTTGGACTCGTTTTGAGTATGTAGGATAAATATCGATAGAGGTGATATCGTAAGTGCGATATATATGTGATATAGATGGATAATGCTTGGAATTTTGAGGAATGGATTGAATAGAGATTCAAAGCATAACATTTTGATTCAAAATTTTTCGATGATCTATTGATTGACTTCATCCCTGAGTGGCGTATGGGATAGCCTTGGTGATGTTAATCAATTGAGGATCGGGATACCAACCATCAGGGTACCAATGGGTCTATTAGCAAGCAACATGAGTATGTAAATCCTTAGATTATGTTAGTTGTGATATTGAAGTTTTGGATGAGTTGATTCGAACGAACATGAAATAACACACATCGAATTTAGGATTGTGTCATATTGGAATCCAAAATGATAGAGTAAATAGATTGAATCAGGAAAAGTTAAGGCATAACGAAATAGATGACTCAGTCGAGAATCGATATGAGTAGTGTACGAAAATGTTAGTACGAAACATTTAAGTTTGAATTTGACTAAAAAATATAGCACGATTGGAACATAGCGTGCATAAATTTTGACTCAAAATACGAAGATGATTCTAAGGATATTTTTCGATGACTTGAGTTACTATATAATGATACGATTAAAGAATATGATGCTCGATTAACAAGATAGAATGATAGACCAATGTGATTTTGAATTGAACAGATTGATAGTAAAACTAGTTTGGAAAATAGCTATAGCGGAATTGACCTTGAATTTGTAAGAGTTGATCGTATATCTATTTCAGATGATAGCATCAGTTGCATGACTCAAAGTTCGTTGCAAAGGAAGATCGTTAGGTTATGTATATCATCGATGGTATTGTGCGTGTCAAAGATCGATGTGGAATAACACGGGGGTACTCTGATTCGATGAATTATGATCGTGTCGAATGTTATCATGAGTATGGATATATAATTTGGAAATTGATGGACAACTTAATAATATCAAATGTTTGGATGACTCTATAAGATGAACTTGAAGTTTGCGTTAATGGATACTACTCGAACTATGGGAAATAAAAATATTGACGAAATCGGAGGATGAACGGGTCGACGTAATTCGGTTGAAATGGATTGTAGGATCATTTAGATGAGGATTGTTATGATCAGAGAAATGATAATAGGTCTCGTGATTTTGCGATGAGATAGATGTACGAATTGAGGACTAGTAGGATTAAATTTGAGGTGAGTTCGAATCAATAAAAAAATACTGAGATGTTATGACTTGAGATGTTATGACTGGTGATTTGGAATATATATGTATTTCTTATCGTTGAATTATGACTTGTGATTTTGTAGTCGTATATATGAGTTTGGATTGAAGGTTTATTGAATGAATCAAAGATACAATTTTGAGAGTTGTAAGTTGTGTCATAGAACCATAGTGTAATTGAGGATGATTGTGAATGGAATTTTCCTAGGATGGCTTTGTTGAATGACTCAGACCCCTTGGAATAAAAGTTGTAAATTCGGATAGGAGAAATCTATGCTAGAAGTTTAGAAATCAGATTGATGCGAGCTTGAATAGAAAATCTTGTACTATCGACTATGTTTTGACCTTATAATTGGGTGAGTGTTTGTTACTGTTGTTTGGGAATGGTGATCCCAACACTGACTTTGACTTTAGCCTAGTAAAGATAGCCTAGCGGTTAAGCAGACATCCTTGTGTCGAGAGATAGACTTGGTACAGTCGACCTTAGCGAGAATCGCCTGGGTAGATTATAGTGCTGGGATAGCTAGTTATAAAGTTGACACATGAATATTAGATGGATGTTCTTAGATAGTTTTAACAATTAGTAGGATTTATTTGGATGACTATATTGGATATTGGTTTTGAATGGATAGATGGTTTACGAATCGAATAAGTCAAGTGAGTTCTTGAGGATGAAAATTGTACCTATTAGCTTCGTTCCAATTCTCTATCAGGGATGCCTTAAATATGTGCACGATCCAACTCAAGTGGCATACTGAATTCAATGAGACTGAAGGTATGATCGTTGAAATAAAATAGAATAAAATTGGGTTTTACCAATTTGGTTTGAGGTAAACATACTAGATTACGTTGGTTAGATACTTGGGACTTTGATATTGATGTCGTAAGGATAGATCGGAGGAACTATCATTAAAAAAAGGAACGAATTAAATATATTAGATCTGAGTTTCGGGCATAAAGGAAAGTTAGTGATCGAAGATGAATTCATATGTCAATGAAATTAAATGTGTTTCAAGGATTGAATGAAAGAAAATTTTTATTTGGTCAGAATTAAAACGAAGTTATCGTAATTATGATTGTAGTCAGACGAGTGAAATTGAGTTGTGCTTAATATAAAATTCAAATTTTGATTGGTTGTTTCATAAAGTTTGGAAGGTTTTAAAAGATAGAACATAGACGATGCAAATGATGAAATTAAAGATAGTAAATTTGTTAGCGAGAATCAAGTATCAATACGTACAATTGTCATTAAGGCATTTGATGCTGTCAGGTTTGGAAGATCAGTTGGGAAATTGAGTTGAAGACTTGAAATATTTTGCTTGGATTTGATCGAGGGGTAACACTAGATTTCGTCTAGGAGATAACAAATGGTCAATTTGGTTAGGTCTGGATACGGAATGAATAAGGGATATCACTCGGGTAGGATTACCCTAGAACTATGTTGCCCATGTGTGCGGTGAATTGTAGTTATCCCGTATTTGAAAAAAGTAGTACATGGGGAGTATGGATAGAAGATAGGACTTGATTATGTTGCGATATACTTGATCGATAAAATTTGGCTAAAGCATGAGCATGACTCTTATTGATAAAACGAATATGAAGTTAAGTTTGAGAGATCCTTAATGACACCAAGTGAATGTAAGTTGAGTATAGGTGTTAAGCTGATGAGTGTATATTCAGTAAGTTTAGAGGACAAATTTTTTCTAAGTGATGTATTATGTAGTATCCCGCCCCGCTTAGTTCAACGGATAAATTGAAACACAATGACATGTGGAAGCAACGGCTTACTTGACGTCCAGCTTGGCTGAGACAACTCCTCGCTCAGGTGGGTGGCTTTGATGGACTTGCCTCAACTTTGCCTTCAGACTTAATAAATGAATGTTTTCAATTGCACTTAGTAAGTGAGATCATAAAAGAAACGAACCCCATAGCCAAAGGGAATAATCTCGCTCTAAGTCTAATTGTGTAGAACATGGAAGTATTGAACTTGATTCCTAGATTGCACTTTATGCTGGGTTTTAAAGTTGGCACTCGACCTTTCGAATCCCACAACTTGGGTCATGTAAGGAGTTTTATGTCGTCACATAGACTATCGACTTGATGTCATAGTCTATATGTTTCTACGACTTCAAAGCACGTTCCCATGGTTTCATTGTCATATTTTCTATGATATCAAAGCTTGTCATATAAAGTATGACTTGGTTGGTTGCACTACATGAAACATGGTTGGGTCGAGTTAAGATAGAGGGCTATCAAATAGCCATCCCTAGGTTTGAGTCAGAAGACTTTAATAACATAGAAAATTCTGAGGACTGTTTTTCACCGAGCTAATCCCTCGTTTGGGAGCTACAACGAAGAATATGAAAGTATAAAGGATTAGAAATGATACTAAGAATGGAAAGTTGAGTCGAGTCTTGCATGTTCATTAAAAAACTTGTGCACAAGGTTTAAGTTTCTCGAATGATTGCCGGGGTACTTGGATCGATTCGACCAAGGGGGAACTGTGCTTGCAAGACCCTCGGATGGTGTGCGACCTGACCCGATGGGTGCACTGTAAAGCGGGTATGCAGGAAATTCGACAAGATCACGTGTCATTTTGTCGAACGCATTGTTTTATCCTTAATGTCCAAGGATAGCTTATGCTGCCAGTGACCCTTTTCATATAGATTGAGTCAGTATAAGAGCGACAATTTGCATGCATGCCTTAGAATTGATTAAGAAGTGTATGCATGACACGAATGAGTCAAGAAGTGTATGCACGACAATGAGTCAAAAAATGGGTATACGGTATGCAACACGAGTATGGAGCCTAAGGTTTGGCTATAGCAGAAACCCGTGCATCGACACGAGAAGTGGTGTCATGTTTTGAGTCGTTGACACTAAGTTCACAAGTCTATGATTAACCATTTGTACGATAAAATAAGGGAAGTCGTAAGGCAAAAATTAAGTAATTTACACTATCTTACGAGGCACGACCTTGGTACTATTACCCGAATGGGTTTTATGGCACGACTATGTCTTTGCATCACAAAGTAGAACATAAGTCTATGCCTTGAAACAAATTCTAAGGTAAGATTAGAAAGACCAGAAAAGAATAAGTTGCACTCAATAAAATAACATGTTAGTTTCGTATGGGTTAATGAGATGCTTCTTACCTTTACGATTGGTATTGACAACCCACCAGTTTGCATGCAGGTTACCTGTACTTGCTCGTCCGTGGCTGAACTCGCTTGGATGTGCTGAAACATGGAGTTCCTTGGCATTTCTATGCATACGGTCGTGTTGTAGCCTTAACCTATCCGGGACATAATATATGGACATCGCCTTTTGAAGTAATCATAAGTTATAAGCCTTCGGGCATAATATCATTATAATTGAGAGAGAAAGAGGGAGCAAGAGTGAATGGTATTGTGAGGAAGTGAGAGCTGAGTGATTGTAACCAGAGGGAGTGTGAGCTTGAGTGATTAGTAATCTTGTCCTGGAGCTATTATAACCTCATATTTTCAATATCAATAAAGATGACTTATTTTCTATACATCTTGTGTTATTCAACTTTTCTGCTTGGAACTTCTGTTCGATGACCCCGTAGCTAAGCTGCGTAATCGATCATTATGGTATTTGCCTTGTATGCGCATAACTTAAGCTCGTGCGAGATCACACCCAAGCAAGGATGATCGGTTCTGCGGAACCAGGGTGTGACACCTTTGACTGCTTGAATAGCATCTTGTTTGAATCTATTCTAACGTATCCTTATCTTCGTGCCAGCAAAATAAATCTTCGAAATGAACTTGTAGCCCCTCTTGTCATGATTGGTGATTCTACAGCTCAAGTAGAGCTAGATCCATCACAGCATAGGGGCACTAAGGGTCCATTAGAGGTTTCTGCATGGCTCATCAGTACGAAGAAACTACTAAAGGCGTTGCCTGTAAACCTATAGATGATGGCGGTGGACTTATTGTTGAAAGACAACGCCCACCACTAGTGGAAGGCAAAATTAAGGCATCTGGACACTGAATAGACTTGGAAAGAATTCTATGACTTCTTCAATGAGAGATTATTTCCTGTCCATGTACCGGATATCCTCTACGACCAGTTCCTCTATCTAAAGCAAAAGAACATGACCGTAGACGAATATGATGCAGAATTTAATCACCTGATTAGATTCGGTGAAACATTGATTTCGAAAGAACAAAAGAGAGCTAAGAGATCTACTAAGGACTATCACCAAAACTCAAGACATATACTACCGCACAGTCCAAAGTCTGTCATGCTGCGATATTAGAAGAGGCTTGAAGTCAGCAGCTCCTTCGCAAGGAGCTGCAACAAACTCAGAGATGCCCTACTCTAGAAGTTGTACCATCCAGAGTGACTCAGGATGGACCTATCATATGACCCTTGGCACACCAGCAACAGAGATCTGTGCCTTACATAATCTCACCTACAACTACTGCGAGAAGCAGGGCATATTCAAGATGAATGTCGAATTCATCTTGGGTTATGCTTAAGATGTAAATTAGGACATCATAGAGTTAAGGATTGTCCCGACCAGTAGGCCATAATAGGTACCAAGCAGACCTCGAGACCAGTTGCTCCAGCACTTCTGGCACCATGACCAGTTCAACAGGTGCCGAGGCTCATAGCACTCTTAGTGTTAAGACCAACACTAGAAGCACTAGATATAAGTGCACGAGAACGTGGGTACGTCTAGACTATGCTGCAGTATCGACGATAGAATGTTGTCTAGGTCAATAATACTATATAATCATCTCACATAATAGTATATGAAACCTGTCAATGATATCTCAACTACAAAAGGGGGACTAGATGATAATATAATATGATAACCAATACTCAATCACAATATCTATAAGGAAGGAATGACACATTATCAAATAAGGAAGGAAGTCACAAATCTCAAACTAGAATAGACACAACAAAATAATCAAGTTTATGAGTCTAGCAATAGATCATAATAAGTCTAAATATCAATAAAAGCTCAAATGTCTAAGCTGGTGACAGATCCAGAATAATAAGAATATACTAGCTAAATGTATGCTATACTAGTTAAGCCTCCTCAACAGTTGGTACTGGTCCTCTTCTGTCCCACGGTCTCCAAGTCTACACCAACTACATCTTGGGGTCCCTAGTGAGTAGAGCACCACTCCTCTAAATCATCTAAAGAATATATCTAGTCAGGATTGGAGCGAAGCACACCTCTAATAACAGTTTTAGTAAATGATAAAGACTATGTAACAGTAAATAGAGAGACATACAAGATAGTAAAACAAGTACATGAATATAACATGATATGAGTAATGTTGTAAGTAAATACAAGGGCAAGAAACATTATATACAAATAAAAAATAACTATCTATGTGAGTGAATACTATTTTCAACATGTGGTCAGCTTGGGTACTTGCACAAGGATGGTCTGATTAATCAAACATGCTATGTATGATCAACATTCACAAGGAACAAGACATGCACAAGGAGGGTATGATCACATATCTACACTAATACTCCCTATCCCCGACTGGTATAGTGGATCCAACCATGGTATGTTACGACACGAGATTCTATAAAAATGTAGCAACTCTTCTCAAGAATCCGTTTCCATACAAGTATAAGAAAAACAATAAGGCTTGTACAAGATACACCAAGATATACAAGGAATAACATCTCATGACGGGATCCAGAATACCAATCCATGTGACCATGTGTCAAGAAATCAAGAATATCTACACTAGATACAAGAAACATAGAATATATCATAAACGAAAAATTATCAGAGAATATACAAGTTGGGAATTTGGGTGAAGTATCAACATATCCGTAACTGTGCTTCAAAGACCTAAATATGGAATATCAATGTCAATTGTTTTTTTGTAGTAATAATTATCATTAACTATGTCGAGATATAATTTCTACGTCAAAACTAGATCCTGAAAGTCATACTAAGTCAATACCTTGTTTCTAGTGTCAAACTAGGTCAATACCTTATATCTAGGGTCAAACTAGGTCAATACCTTATTTTTAGGTTTAAACTAGGTCAATAACTTGTTTCTAAGTCCATAACTTAAAGGTATTAGCCATACTAGCTAATATCACCAAGTATCCATATATATAGCTAACTACTATCTAGTATTACATTAGCTTATTTACCCTTTACCTACCAACAGATGTACCCAATGCCTATTACCTATACCATTACCCACATCCCTAACATCCATGGATATATCCATACCATATCTTATACCCATATACCAATACCCATATGGCATCATTATACCCCAATCTATAGTTATATAGATATTTTCCTATACATAACAACCTGCATAATTATCCTACTAGGATATCTAAGCCTATACTCATGTACCATTGTCTATGTTTATACAAATACCCTTATGTATCCATATCTGTAAACATCTATATGCATTCATATGGCTGCATGCCAAACCTATAGGATTACCTTAGCCTATCATCTCACTCACCTTGATCAATACCTTTACCTATATACCTTGATACCATTACCTGCATACCTTGATACCCGTTGTATCAATACCCTTCTATGCTAAGGCCTGTAGAAGCATGAAAATTTTAGGACTATGCGCCCACATGAAGATGAGGTTATGCGCCTACATGATAAAGGGGTTACGCGCCCACATAGCCAAAGGGGTTATGCGCCCACAGCATTTTCTCCATACAGTAAAAACATGTGCCCAAGTGTGGGCGCATAGTTTGCTCCCAGCACTATGCGCCTAAGGCAGAAACAACCCTACGACCCGGTCAACATCTACGACCAATTATGGGCCGAGGCATGCGGCCACGTCAGTCTCCACGAGCAGTCGTGCATCGAAGCATGCAGCCACGATCTACCCACGATCATGCAGTCTCTATGCGCCCACACCCTATGTGCCCAAAGGAAAACTATGCACCCATAGGGAAATCAGTGTATTTTCACCCTGTGTACGCATACTAGTCATTTCAGTACAAAACGACTATAAATAGAGGTCACATGCCTCTTTAAAAACACAGAACGGAGAGCATTTTAAGAGCCAAACTGCTGCCCTTCTTGCCAGTAAGCCGAGAGTTAGCAATTTTCTTAGGTTTTCTCCCACTTTTGTAAATCAGAGTGTCAACAGAGTAAATGAACAACTGCCGCTTGATCTCCATCATCCTATTTTCTAAAATTATTTTTGTACTCATGGATTCTCAGTGTAGGATCTCTCACGCGTACTCGATTTGTGGTGCCTTGCGCCAATAAGAAAAGACAGTGCTTCTTCTTCTTTTTTGTGTGTGTCCACAAAAATGATGACTCTGCTGGAGACTACCTTTTCCTTTGACGAGAAGGTGGTGACACAATTCGATACCGATAAAGTGGGGAGCACTCAGAAGATGTTGATCGTGAAGTTCGATCAACAGGCGTTCGAAGAGATGCTCTCGAGGGACGGCTCTACTCCCTCGAAATCAGAGAAGCGAAACAAGTCTGCAAGACTTGGCTTTTAAAGGCTCGCATTCCATATCCTGCCAGTGTCATAGAAGATATGCAACCGAAGAGGAACTCTGTCATGGGGGCGCATAACCATTCCACAGAAGCTCCTAGTTCGAAGAAGGTGCATACCGTTCCGGGCTCTACTAGCCTTGCGACCTTCCTCTTGTGCAATCAATAACAGAGTGTTCAACACTCGAGACTTGGCAAAGAAAAATACTACGATGCTAAGAATCGAAGTGTTCGACGCTCTGGACAAACTCAGCGAGGCTCGCAAACGAAGAAGACAAAACTGGGAGAAAACATTACTGTTTTCCAAAGCATGCGCCCAGAGTTATGCGCCCAAGGCAGTATATGGGCGCATAACTCTGGCCAGAGGACTTCTGTCTTCAATAGGCTATGCGCCCAGGGCCATGTGCCCAAGCTCTGATGACCTATTCTATACGCCCACATCCAGGAAGACTAGGCATGCTGCCAAGACTTCAGGAAAGCATGCGCCCAAAGGCATGCCCCAGGGTCTATGCGCCCACAGCAAAAAGACATGCCCCAATGCGTATAGCATGGGGCTATCTTCAAGGTCATCCCGAAACTTAGGTGTGGGGGTTGTCCTTGCACATGAACTAAGTTCGGATGTGCCAACTTCCCTTACAAACCCATATGCAAAGCTCGACGATGCATGTAACATGGGTTTTAAGGCAAAACTCCCTTTCGCCGATTTACGCGACATGATAAATCATAAGCGTAAAGCGAGGGAGGATATTGCAACTCATGGGGTGCATCCGTGCACCAGTATTGTCATCAACTATTGCTGCTCCAAAGCAACGAAGGTGTCTCCGAGGCAGTCCGTGTTTCGACGACTGCAACGTTCTGATGATAAAAAGCCGATATTTATTTCATCCAACATGGCTTCATGGGGTCCTCCTTACGGGATCCCCAATCAAAGAAGGTGGACCACTAACCCAACCTTTTCTCTCAGTTCCGCGAACAAAAGAAGAAGAAGTCTGCCAGTAAACAGCCAGCGAGCTATTACATCTGAAGGAGTCTATATAGGTACTCGGTCAAGGACAAGATTCCTTATAGATGGCGGGGACTCTAAAGCTGGGGGTGATGTTCCCTCGGGTTGGGGTCATATTCCTTCAGAATCTAAAGCAGACGACCTTCATATCGGAGGTAGCCTTCCAGGTGATGATGATATCTTTGAGTTCGATGGTGACTATCTACCTCGCCTGCCTAACAATGAGGGCATTTTCAACTCAGAGACAGACAGTATCAGCACCAGTTGTACTATCTCCTCTATTCATCCTCACATGCTATCTGCGTACATGGCCAAGAGAGAAAAACCTGAAGAAGCTAGTGATCAGACCAACAAACGGCTAGAGAGTCTTGAAATGGCATTTGCCAAGATCACTAATATGCTTACCAGCATCATGGCGGTCCAAACTGCTGGGGTTGTTCTTCCACCTCGACCGAACGTCTCAGCACACGCTAGTCCGACTCATAGCAACAACCCTCCTTCACTACAAAAGGAATATCATTCCGTTGTGCCTCCTCCAAATCCCATAAATGCTAGAGGTAGTCCTTCGTCAATGATACTTGACGACCATACAGCAGTCGTTTCTCAATATCTGCTCAATCAGCAGGATGTAATTGATTGTCTTGTTGCCCGTCTCGATACCATTTCCCAAAAAGATAAACTTCAGAAGATGGGGATATCTCAATCTTATCCTCCTGAATGGGAGAATGCTACTTTCCCTCCTAACTACAAGCCATTGACGCTAAATTTGTTTGACGGGATGACTTTTTCTCGCCAACACATGACATACTTCAACATCTGCACTTACTAAGAGACGATGCATTCTTGTCAAAGCTATTTATCAGCACCTTGCCGGGGGTAGCTTTTGAATGGTTCTGTAGTCTGTCTGACGGCTGCATTAACTCCTTAAAAACTTGGAGAGGTTATTCCTCAACAGGTTTTATGAGAGCGGCATGCATGTAAGTATGTCCACCCACATCGAGACCAAGCAGAGGAGTGAGTCTGTGATTGCTTTCATCGAACGCTTCAGGCGACTAACATTGTAGATGCCCTTCGGTATACTAGACTCAAAGCTTATGGATACTTGTCGGCATAACTTCCTTCCTACAGTGAAGTTCTGTCTGGATATACATAAGTATGATACATGGCCCGTTTTCATCGGGGCTGCTATTGCTGCTGAGAATGATGTTCCTAATCTGGAATTGCTGGGGTTGAAGACACCCAAATCTGAAGACAAAAGCAAGCATCCGCAAACTATCCCTATCCGTGGGGGTAAAGGGAAGAAAGAAGTTTTGAAGGTCGACACTTCCAAGGGAGCTTCCAATTCTCAGAGCGCTCCTGACAAATCCAAGGAGACTTTCTCCTTTGACGAAGATGATGTTATTACCATTTTTTATACAATGATGAAGGATAATAAACTGACATTGCCTCCACCACGATGTCCTACGGAGGCAAACCAACTCAACGATCCCAAGTATTGTCTTTATCACCAGTACGTGCACGATTCTACAAAGGATTGCATCATCCTAAAGAAGAAGATACAACAGCTTATCGACAGCCAAGTTATCAACCTCGAAGCTGAAGATAAGGTCGTATCTTCTAACATAATCTCTCTTCAATTTGGTGACTTTCCTTCCACAGAAGTTCCAGACGGCGTAGTCCCAATCCCCAAGGCAGTAATGGAAGTCGTCAACTTGCCGCCAGCTCGCGACTCAACATTTCTATTGGTGCCGCTCACGACAGAACGTAGTGAGATCATGTCGGTCCATCCAGACCTTGTGCAAGAAATGACGTAGGAGGTGGTGCCTTCTAAAGCAAAGAGGGGCAAGAAATACAAGTCATGCCATATGGTATCTTCTTCCATTTACGAAGTTCTATTTGGCGAGATGAGATCTAGGAAGACTTACCTACGGACTTATGACCCCGCACAAGAAGACGTAGTGCCTTCTCAAGCTTCTGCTACCCCCACAAGTTCAGAAGCTGGTCCATCTAAGTCCTCAACTACCGACAAAGCTAAGCAGAAAAAGACGCAATTTGACAAGTCTCTGAAGGCACGAACTCCCGATGGCATGGATCGGCCTTACAACTTTGACATACTGGCACAACTGGCCAATACACCTACCAGATTGTCTTTATTCGATCTACTGTGGCTCTCCAAAAAGACGTGTAAAGCTTTAAATGAGGCATTACTATATGCCGATTCTTATCTCGCTGAAGTCAAAGCCCCCGCTGAAGATCTAGTCTCTTGTCCTCACTGCCATAGCACTATGGAAGTGGTGGCAAACATCACCTTTTTATAAGAGGACATCCTACTCAAAAACAATCATCATGATAGACCTCTATACTATACAGGATATATCGGGACGATTAAGGTGGATCGGATGCATATCGATCCAGGTTCCTCCCTCAGCATCATCCCTAGAAGTTTACTCCAGATTCTAGGGATCCCTCTACACAAGCTATCTGCAACCAATATAACTATCATGGCTTTCAATGCTGGTAGAAGTCATCCGCTGGACAAGATCCGTCTCAAGTGCCAGATTGGTGATCTCCGAACAGAGGTTGCTTGCTATGTAATCAATGCCAATATGTCCTACAACGTCTTGCTAGGACGTCCGTGGATACACGAGAATATGATTGTTCCTTCTACCCTTCATCAGTGCTTTAAGTACGTCAACGGTGATGGCATCGTGAAGACGGAGTTTGCCGATATCGATCCTTTTAAGGGTATTGAAGCCTACTATGGAGATTCAATACTCTATCAATCTCAGCCTTCCAAGGATGACGGCAACGAAGCTGATGATGAAGCTAAAGTTAATTCATCCGCCAGTGACAGTCCCCTGGTTATCCGAGTCAAAGGACGTACTACTCCAAAAAGTACTCCAAAGCCTCTCACAATTCGGGTCAAAAAGAAGAATCCTGATATTGTCAAACCATTGACCATCACCCTCCGCAAAACGACTCTTGTGGAACCTGTTGAAGTCCGTCCTCCCAATCATGATGAGTTACCCTACGTGGTGAACTTAACCAAGTCTGTGACTCCTGTATCGGACAATGATCCCCTCAATGAGTATATCAATACTCAAAATAATGTACCTTCAGTGGATAATGTTATCCCTGAGGAAGAACTTACATATTTTCTAAGTAAAAGTCTATCTTTGAATTACTCTGATGTCTACCAATCTGTAAACTAGTACATAGATACGTTGTACGCCCTAGAGCATGGCACAGGACCACATCTCTGCATGCTGGTCATGACATCTTGCCTGCGGGGAAAATTCTGGCCAGAAGATATCCACTACTTTATCATTCTAGCTAGAAAGAAGGGCGGAGAATTGATCATCTTCGGTCGAATAATTGGCGAAAAAAGTTCATTTTGGACTTTACTACTCCCAATTACAACACTAAAGCTGACTATGATTCTGAAAAAATGTAACTTTACCGATATAGTTGGCAGGCCAAGAATATCATCCAGAACATGGGATATGACATAAAAAGCGACCAGGAACTAAACTACAGTCAAGGGCGACGATTGCCAATACGTCACTTTGCCCCTATTGGCAAACCCGAGAACTATTATCAACGAAGCGGTGTTGGTTTGGGTTTTGTTACTCCTTCAACAACTCCTGAAGGATCAGACGTCGAAGTGGATCGTTGTTCTCATTCTTCTGTTTCCTGCCACTGGGATTCAGACTCCAGCATTAGAGACATGTTCAAAGCAACTTTGTCCGTCAATATGGTATCAGTTGACCAAATTACAGACGATGTCCAATCAATCGAGCTTGAACAATGGACTCAAAATATGGACACCAGGTGGGAATTACGTTCGAACAATATGAACCACCTACTGAAGATGAAGTCGTCCAAGTTAATTTAGGAGATGAATCATCTCTTAAACCAATCTTTATCAGCAAAAGTCTGTCTGGTGAAGAACGAAAATCTCTTATACAGCTTATAAAAGAATATATTAACATCTTTGCATGGAGCTATGAAGACATGCCAGGCTTAGACCCTAAAGTTGCTATGTACCGCCTAAATATCTCGTCTAAAGCTAAGCCAGTGAAGCAACAGCAACGACGGTTCCGACCACATATCATGGAGGTCATCGAGAGTGAAGTCAAAAAGCTTATTTCAAGTAGGTTCATTCGCGAAGAACAACGCCCTGACTGGGTCGCTAACATTGTTTCGATCATAAAAAAGAACGATAAAGTTTGAATCTGTATCGATTACCGTGATTTGAACTCTGCATGCCCAAAAGATGAGTTCCCTCTACCGATCACCAACGTAATGATCGACAATACTTGTGGCTTCGAGAGGATGTCCTTCATGGATGGGTTCTCAGGCTACAACCAGATCAAGATGTTCCTCGATGGTGAGAAACACATATCTTTTCGAACCCCGTTGGGGGTATACTGCTATACGGTGATACACTTCGGATTGAAAAATACAGGGGTGACATACCAGCGAGCTATGAACACAATTTTTTGTGATCATTTACGTAAAATAGTAGAATGCTACGTAGAAGATATCGCTGTTAAAAGTTGTCTCAAGGGCAACCACCTCCAAGATTTGAGAACGGTGTTTGAACTAATGCGTACACACCAACTCAAGATGAATCCAACCAAGTCTTTTCTGGGACTCTCCAGCGGCAAGTTCCTTGATTTTGTTATCACATCAAATGGTATACATCTTGACCCGGAGAAAGTGAAAGCTATCCTCGATATACGTCCTCCAAGAAATCTCAAAGTGCTACGCGGACTTCAAGGAAGGTTAGCCTACATCAGACGATTCATTTCAAATCATTCTGGAAGGTGTCAACCGTTTACTCAGCTCATGAAAAAAGGAGTATTTTTCGTCTGGACTGAACAATGTCAGCATGCATTTGACGACATCAAGAAGTATCTCACAAGCCCCCCAGTGTTGGTGGCTCCGATAGTTGGAAAGCCTTTCTTGTTATATGTTCGCGCTATGGGTCATTCCCTTGGTACCCTATTATCTCAAAAGAATGAAGGCGATCATGAACAAAAAATCTACTATCTCAGCCGCGCGATGGTCGGTGCCGAACACAGATACACACCTGTAGAAAAGGAATGTCTCGTACTGGTATTTGCTATCCAGAAGACACGTCACTATGTGTCTGGGCAGACTATCCACATCATATCTAGAGTCAATCATCTCAGAATATTCATGACTAAACCGGGTTCTCTTAATTCATGTTTAGCTACATGGGCAATGCTGTTGACTCCATATGATATGTTGTTCGTCCCTCAGAAGGCAGTAAAAGGCCAAGCATTAGCTGATTTCTTAGAATCTCATCCAGTGCCAGAATCTTCCAAACTCTACGATGAAATCCTGGATGAAGTGGTTGAGTCTAACACCACAACTGAGGAAATCCCCATTTGGCGAATATTCTTTGACGGTGCGTCAAGAACAGGACCTAAAAGAAATATTGTGGCCGGAATAGGCATCGTGCTTGTGTCACCCGACCATCTAGTTATACATCGTGCGTATTCTCTCGTAGAACCTTGCACCAACAACGTGGCCGAATATAACGCCCTACTGATCGGCCTTCAATTGGCAAAACAACTGGGAGTTGACTATTTATAAGCTTACGGCGATTCTAAGCTAATAGTTAGTCAGGTCTAACGGGATTATGAAGTTTGTCACGAAGATCTTATCCCATATCATAAAGCGATGATCGAGTTGGCTTCTACCTTCGCTGGATTCTTTATCGAGCACGTGCCTCGATTACAGAATATAGAAGCAGATGTTTTAGCCGGTCTGGCTGCTTTCTTGACCGTCCCTATCAATACTCAGCATTCGATCACAGTGTCTTGTCGAGAGTTATTCTTTGCGAAAGATGCCTTGCATATTCATCACAGTTACGCAAAAGAAATGAACGTCGACGTCAAAGACTGTAGATTTTCTTTCATAGACTACATCATCTACAGAATTCTCCCTGAGGACCCAAAGGAAGCAGTGTCTGTCCAAAGGTGATCCCTCATATTTTACTATGATACAGCTACCAAAATGCTGTACCGACGTTCTTACGAAAGGCTACTGTTACGATGTTTATCAGACACAGAAGCCAAACATGTACTACGAGAGGCTCAAGATGGAATTTGTGGTGCACACCAACCAGGCCCCAAATTACAAGATCGCCTCAGACGAATGGGTTATTATTGGCCCACGATGATAGCAGATGCTGTTGAATATGCAAAGAAGTATAGGGCTTGCTAGTTCTACGCCGATATCATTCATCAACCTTTGGAGTTTCTACACCAAACGGCGGCATCTTGGCCTTTTGAAGCCTGGGGTATGGACGACATCGGCCCAATCAGCTCGCCATCCTCCAGAGGTTATCGATTTATCCTAGGTATAACCGATTACTTCTCTAAATGGGCGGAAGCTATACCGCTTATCAAAGTAAAGATTACGAATGTGATCAGTTTTGTCAAACATCACGTCATCTACCTCTTCGGCCTACCTCGCAGGATCATCTATGATAATGGTCCATAATTTACGAGCCATGAATTCTGTCAATTCTGCGATAAGAATCGAATTCAGAATATAGCCTCTATCGCTTACAATCCAGCAGCTAATAGATTAGCAGAAGCCTTTAATAAGACTATCATCAAACTTCTCAAGAAGTTTGTGTCTTTAAACATGCACGATTTGAATGAGAAGCTCGACGAATGTCTCTGAGCCTATCGTACAATGGTCCGGACTCCAATAGGCAGTATGCCATTCTCTTTGGTTTATGGGAGTGAAGCAGTTCTACCCCTAGAAATCCAGATTCCCTCTCTTCGAGTAGCCTTAGCCAGTGAGTTGACTGCCGAAGAAAGTTACCGTTTGCGACTACAAGAGCTGGAAGTGCTAGGCGAAAAACGCTTATTAGCTCAACAGCGTATTGAGCTATACCAAGCACGCCTTTCTAGATCCTTTAATAAAAAGGTAAAGGAAAGAATCTTTCAAGTTGGCGATCTGGTCTTAGCAGTGAGAAGACTAATGGTCATGACACACAAAACAAAAAGAAAATTTCAGCCAAAATGGGAAGGTCCTTTCGTTATAGAATCAGTGTATTCTAACGGTGCATATCGACTAACCAAGCCTGATGGTGACTTGCTCATGATGCCGATCGACGACAAGTTTCTGAAGAAATATTATGTGTAACCTTCATATACAGCGTTCACATATACCCTGTTTTAATCATGTAAATGTACAGTATAATGTTTACGTGATTCAAAAAATTATCCAACTATTATCCGTATTTCAAGAGTCTTAGATATGCCATGGATAATAGGTCCTCTAAAAAAATATTCCCCAGTAGAATTATCTTCGTTTTGGACTCTGCCCAAACTCGGTCTTATGAAAACGGTCACATCCATATTACCTCTGAACTGTTTTTTGATAATTATTTCCCAGTAGAATAATTAAGAAATGTCTTGCCACGTCTATAAAACCTCTGAGCAAAATATTCGTCAAAGATAATCACGTCCATATTACCTCTGAATTTTCCACTCCTACATAATATTATATATCCGCCCACGTCCATATTACCTCTGGTCAGTTATAGAACATCCTCTGCTATTACATTCTCATTACCTCTGTTAGCAGTTTTCTTCAACTTATTATCTATGTTCGAGAATCTTGAACATAAAACAGATAATAAGTCAACATCAAATTCCTCAGCAGAATACCCACAAGAAATATCCCTACTACGTCCACATTACCTATAGTTCTAATATTTTACAAACTTCATTAATGAGTTACGAAAGCCAAAAGATTCTTTATTAAAAACGTCTCTAAAAAAAGCGAAAAGAAAAAGATACAAGAGTCTTTACGACTGATTGAGCCTATTACAAAAGAAGATCTAAGGGATAAACAACCGAATGATGCTATCCCTTAGAGCCGCAATCTTAGTCTGGGACTTGGTAGTAGCACGATGGCGCGCTTCTTCCTGTCGAGCAGCTTCATCCCTGAAGGGGATCAGTTTTGAGTGCTCTCCCTTCAACTTCACCAGCTGTTCTTTTAATTGGTCTAAAGTTATGGCAGTCATGGCATCTTGAACCGAATAGTCCTCTTGTTCAGACACAACTGTCCTCAAGCTACCCTCCAGTTGGGCAATCTCCTTGTGGATCTGTGCAATGTGATTGTACTTTTCAGTGATCTGGGCAGCCAGCTTGTTCTTCGAAGAAATACGAGCCTCGCTCGTAGCGTTGAACTGTTCATACTGATCAACCAATTCACTGACCTCTTTAGCAAGGGCACCCTTCCTTTCCTGGAAAGTAGCTTCCTTCTCCGCAAGAGCCGCAAGCAAAGCCTCATCTTCTTCAAGAAACAGCGAGGTTGGACTCTGTTGTTTGGCTTTCCGGAGTCTGGCCACCTGTTCCTCCAGATCATTCAAAAAATTTCTTAGACCATTAGCCCGCTCCTCGTAGCTGGCAATGCTCTCAAGGGCCGTCACTTAGCATTCAGTAGTAGCCTTTGCAGGTCCAAAGGCGGCGTTCCAGTTTAGAACTCCAGGAAGCTTTACTTTCAAAATAGAATAGAAAGCTTTGACGACTTCCTGGGCCATCTCGTCATCTTCGAAAGAGGTTGTTGGAGAGGGAGCTTGATGGGGATCTTCCGCCCCAGAAAGAGATACTTGGGAAGAAGCCGAACCTAACAAATAAAGAAATATACATATCAACAACGGGAAGAAGAACTTAAAATAGTGTGAAAGAGTTGTAATTTCATACCTCCTGCCTGCTCAATGTCAACTTGAGCTAAGGAAACAAGAGCAGACCCAGGTCGCTCAATGTCAACTTCAGCCAAAACAGATGCAGGTTGCTTGTATTCTACAGCCCCAGCTGGACCTGGAGCAGAGTCGGTAATAGCCACCTCGGTACGCTGATCAACTTCTTCAGCTACCGATGTCGACTCACCAAAAAACGGTTCAGAAACAAGGACCCCAGCTTGGCCCGGAGCAGGTTCAATAGCGCCCATCCCAACGCACCGTTTAACTACTAATTCAGCAACCGATGCTGGTTTACTGACAAAACTTTCCACACCAACCACACCGGGAGACCCGGGGGCAACTTCTTGTCTTGCCCCAGTGTCTGGGGCAACCTATGCATACTCTTCCCTCTCCTTATCTACAAGGAAACATACGATGGCAGTCAGCCTCACGAGCAGTACACAAAATCGAAGGCAGAAAATCTCATCCGAGGTAAAGCGCAAAGATAACATACCTGCGAGAGGGTGAGCCAATTAGACTTGATTCTCATCCAACTTATTCACTAAAGCCCTAAGCTCAGACATATCTCCTAAAGAGATATCATAAGAAGGGCTGGCTTCATCCGTCAGTTGAGGACGAATGAAGGACACCGTCATCACGTCCACCTCTTCAGACGAAGAGGCGCTTGCTTCAGGTACGACTTCAACGTCCTGTGCAAAGGACGAACGCAAGGGTAAGATAGCGTTATTTGAAGACAGCACGAGTATTGGTTTTACCAAAATGACTATGGAAACCATGAAGGGATCTACCTCCGGGATAGTAACAGCCCATGACGCTGTTTTACTCCTTTGAATTTGTCGAGAAGATCTTCTGGAAGGAGGCGAGCCGGCACCCACATCCTTGACCTTCTTTACACCTCTGACAACAAGTTTCTGCTTCCTTTTAAAAGTCGACTGTTGAGCCAGTTCAGTCGAAGCTTTTTGTTTTTGAGGAAGATCAGGGAGAGAAGTGTCCTCTTCAATATCTTCTCTTTGCGGTGCTGTAGCAGCCAACTCTTCAAGAGCTGCCCTCCGTGGTAGTGTTGCAGCCGGCTCAGCTGTAGGTGCGACACCTTCTCTTCTTTGGCCTCTCATTGCTCGGGCTCGTCCTATATCGACAAGAGGTGGGGAAGCCTTGTCCCCGATACTAAACTCTGCTCACGGTCATTGTAGAAGCATGAAAAATTTTCAGCAAAGAAGCTCTATGTGCCCAAGCCAGTGAAGCTCCATGCGCCCAGTCTGTAAAGCTCCATGCGCCCATGCCAGTGAAGCTCCATGCGCCCAGTCAGTGAAGCTCCATGCGTCCAGTCAGTGAAGTCTCATGCACCCAAGACTAGCTCCTCCAAAATGAGGGCGCATAGCCTGAGACATGGCTATGCGCCCAAACTTGACTCAGTCAAAGCCATGATCAAAATGTGCACCGAAGCATACAACCACGTAAGTCTCCACGAGCAATCATGCATCGAAGCATGCGGCCACGTCAACACCACGACCAATCCACGATCTTGCAGCCTGTATCGGCCTACATCATATGCGCCCAAAGAAGAACTATGTGCCCACATAAAAACCATTGTGTTTCCTCATGTGGGTGCATAACATCGTTCCAGCTCGAGAACGACTATAAAAGGGGGGCCTCATCCATCTTCATAACACATAACGGAGAGCATTTTCAAGAGCCAAATTGCTGCAGTTCTTGCCAATGAGCCGAGAGATAGCAATTTTTTTAGGTTTTCTCCCACTTTTGTAATCGAAGTGTCAACGGAGTAAAGGAGCAACTGCCGCTCGATCTCCATCTTCCCATTCCCCAGAATTCTTTTTTGTACTCGGGGATCCTCAGCGCAGGATCTCTCACGCATACTCGATTTGTGGTGCCTTGCGCCAATAAAGAAAAGATAGCATTTTCTTCTTCTTTTTTGTGTGTGTCCACAAAAATGGCGACTCTGCAGGGGACTACCTTTTCCTCTGACGAGAAGGTGGTGACGTAATCCGATACCGACAAAGTGGGGAGTACTCAGAAGATGCTGATCGTAAAGTTCGATCAGCAGGCGTTCGAAGAGATGCTCTCGAGGGATGGCTCTACTCCCTCAAAATCAGCGAAGCCAAACAAGTCTCGCAAGACTTGGCTTTCGAAGGCTTGCTGTGCACATCCTGCTAGTGTAATAGCAGATATACAACTGGAGGACTCTGTCGCATGGGCGCATGACTCTGCCACAGAAGTTCCCCATATGGAGAAGGCTCACATAGTTTCGGGCTCTATTAGCCCAGTGACTTCTTCCCTACACAACCAACAACAGGGTGTTCAATACCCGAGACTTGACAGAGAAAAGTACTACGATGCCAAGAATCGGGGTGTATGACACTCTGGCCAAACCCGACGAGGCTCACAAATGTAGAAGGCGAAACTGGAAGAAAATAGTGCTGCTCCACCAAGCATGCACCCAAAGCCATGCGCCCAAGGGAGTGTTTGGGCGTATAGCCCCAACCGTAACACTTCTGTCTTCAGCAGGCTGGGCATCCAAATCCATGCGCCCAAGGCTATGTTTCCAGGTTCTCTGGATCCATACTATACGTCCACATCAAGGACGCTCAGACATGCTGTCAAGGAGCATGTGCCCAAGGCCAGTCTCCAAGGCCTATGCGCCTACAACCAAAAGGCAGGCCCCAACATGTATAGCACGGGGCTGTCTTCAAGGACATCACAGAAGTAAGGTATGGGGGTTGCCCCTGCACGTGAACTAAGTCTGGATGTGCCTACTCTCCATACGAACCCGTATGCAAAGCTCGACGATGCATGCAACATGGGTTGTAAGGCAAAACTCCGTTCCGCTGACTTGTGCGACGTGATAAATCATAAGAGTAAAGTGAAGAAGGACATAACAATTCATAGTGCACATCCGTGCACCAGTATTGTTATCAACTGTTGTTGCTCCAAAGCAACAAGAGTGCCTCAAAAAAAAATCTGTGTTTCGACGGCTGTACTTCTCTGACGATGAGAAGCAACTGTGTGTTTCATCTAACATGGCTTGTAACACCCCAGTTACGGAATACGGGGACGTACACAGCCAGCTACACCGTATAAGGTACGAATATGCTATACGGTGATAACGGCTGTCCAGTCTGGTTGGGTATCCTAGCATGCAATCAATCTATGGCCTAAATCCGATCTCATATCCACAGGTAAATCAAAATGAAACAATATCAAGAGAGATAATCATATGAAAAACAGGAAATACTCATATAAAAATCTGGAATCTACAGTACAGAATAATAATGTAGACAAGTATACCTCCCCACAGTTCCTAGCATGGTCTGGAACTGAAGCACACCCTCCAAGTCAAGTCTGGAAGATCCACCGGGTCGGTCTCAGACAATCTGGGAACAATCCAGGGTTGGTCAGGCCAACCGCAGCAAGTACCAGAAAGGAAGGCTCAAGGACGGGCGAAGAAAACCAGCAAGATAAAATATGACAAGAATAACATCTAAAAACAGTAAATAAAGGTAAGGGATCGTGCGGTACCAATGCACGATAACAATCCACAAGTATAGTGAAGCTAACACAATCACAATCTTCCTAGCATCCACTAACACCTGCACTGCCAGCTGGAAATCAATATCAGCTAGCTAGCAGGCAACAAGCCAATCGACACAGAAGGACAAACGGCCACACAATGCCTACGACTTGCTATTATTAGCTAACTAGGGTTATCACATGCTTAATTACTAACAAGATACAATGAGACTTCAAGGTCCAGCTCCTGCTTGCTACTACCCGAATGGCTCCAGCAAAAGAAAAAGATAGATATAGCAGGCACACTGCAGTAAGATACATGTGCCCTAAAGAAGTGCCACACTCGACGGAGGGCTGGGAATGCGCTCATCTCGACGGATAGCAACAAATCCCTAGTATATATATAGAGATACATAGGGCCGGGGTCAGACAAGCAACAGGTCACTGGGAAGTCCCCATGAACTACATGATTAATCTAGTTATTAGCCTAGTCAGTTTCATTATGGATCCCTGACCGTGGTACTCAGGGATCCATGTCCTAGACATGATGCAAGACAAGACTGGACTGTTGGCTTATACAAGCACAATCAAAAGAAATCAACCACGGTGTCAAGACGGGGTCATGCTGAGCAAGTCAGGACTAGCTGTCGCAACAACAATCAAGAGTAAACATGTCATGTCGAGAGTACTAGTCAGGAGTGTGCCACCACGGGCCACTATCAATAATCAAGAGTATACATGCCAGGTTTACTGTCAAGTCTAGAATGCTAGTCAGGAGTGCACCTCTACGTGCCACTAATCAAGAATTAAGACAGGTCTAGGTCATCGTGTAATACCAGGAACAAGGTCAAACCTATCAGTCACAAGAAGTCACATGTCCAAATCGTGACATGGATATCAAGTCGGTTACCAGATCAAAATCTCCACTATAATAGTCTGTCAAGTACACATGGGAACCTACAGCTCAAATCATCAAGTCGATCCATCCATCTTATCAAACTATCAGGAGTCTCCTATCTATGATAGGGAAAAAAGTCAGGTCGAAAAAGGACAAACACCAGATACTAAGCTAATCAGAATCAACAACGTTAGGCCCTATGACTCACAAGAATCCTCCAAGTCAATGATCACCAGCCGCTAGAAAACGAGCCCCTCAACTACCAAGACATAGCAATCAAACCAGGTTCTCCAACTATCGGAATACACAAAGGTACCAGGTTTTGGGCGTTTGGGAAGTCGAGTAAAAATCATATAATAATACCCTCGATATTCTCCTCGTTCCACGAAATATTCGAAATCACCAAAATCCAAGAATCCACATAGATCCACCAAGTCAATATCCCGAGATCGTACTCTCCATAATACTCAATCCTCAGTCATATCCACAAGTCACAACTCCCAATACATAGGACAACTGTCAGCTCTATCTGACTAGACTAGGACAACCCCTAGGATGAAGGGTCAGGGGACAAGAGTCCGATAATAAATATCGTCGGAAGTGGCAAGGATTACACGGACCGCTCTGGAGCAAATCTACAACCCTTAAACCAAACAAAGACCAGTGTTGCAGACCGCCTCCCGAGTGGAACCGCTCTCCTTACGCTATCCGACGGATAAGACAGATCAGGAGCTAGGCGACTGATCTAGTCTGGAGTCTACCTAGCAAGCAATGGGATCAGGTATACCATACCAAGATGAACAGGCACGAGCCCAGTCCAGCAAACCAAAGGAATGGTTCTGTCCAATCCTTCGAACCAAATTTCCGATCGGGAATTTTGGAAGAATTCGGCAGAGTCTCCTCTGTATTCTGGACAGGAGCTCCCAGCGAGTTGGGGCTAAAATCCACTGGGCGCAACCCACCGCAGAATCGCAGACTGATAACACTAGGTCTCATCTACCAGCAGCACTATGATGCGTACTGGGAACGAGTCGATAGCCGAGAACACTAAG
This sequence comes from Iris pallida, assembly GCA_029216955.1. NCBI lineage: Eukaryota > Viridiplantae > Streptophyta > Magnoliopsida > Asparagales > Iridaceae > Iris > Iris pallida. The sequence continues at coordinate 34,212 of JANAVB010007428.1, read as the reverse complement.
TCTCGGCCTCCAGCAGCACTACGATGCGTACTGGAAAATCAATCGAACCCGAGACCACTAATGTCTTGGCCTCCAGCAGCACTACAATGAGTACTGGACGCCAAGCCAACATGCATAATAATAAAATAATCGCCTCGCAGGGCGCACCACAACACATGTCCATAAATCCCTAACCCAAGCACAATCACCGCCACAAGTAAAGTTAGCCAGAGCCGTTACCCGACCGCGAGTCGGACACGGGGCATACAGGGATAATCCATACATGTGAGTCGTGCTCGTGTCCTCGGAGGTGTGGATGACCCATCCGAGTTGTCCGATACGGTCTACCCCGGTATCGGACCAAGTTATCCTAAGTTATCATCATGGAAGTTCTACTACTAGGCTACACTACTCATGGTTATACATTTACAATTACAGTAAATTAAAATACAATAAAATCCAGGAGAGAGGGCAAGAGCCGTCGATGAGCAAGGGATACTTGCCTAGAGGGCTCGGCTAGGTAAACAAGTCTTCGACAGTCGCGATCCAAGCTAGCACGCCAATCGAGATCCTCAGAACACACAATAAACAATCATTAGAATTAAATAATAAAATAATGACAAAATCACGAAGAATGGCACGAGGCTATACAATCGGGGCGTGACATATACCGTACGGGTCCCGTAAGCAGCGCAGGGATCTAGCACGGAAACTGAGGCACGCGGACCGATACGGGCATGCAAATCGAGACGCACACGAGAATCGAGATGACTCGAATATCGAGACGAACAGGAGACAATGTGCACGTAAATCGAGACGTACACGTAGGCCGAGGGATCGCGATTATCAAAATGGTGCATGAATCACACAACACGTAAATCGAGACGTGCACGTGAATCGAGATGGTACAAAGACCAATACGGCACACAAATCGGAGCGAGCACGTAAATCGAGGCGGTGCGCAAATCAGCGCGTGCACATAAATCGAAGCGATACTAAAACCGAGATGGCACAAAGGCTGAGACACGGGAATCGAGACAACGTGCAAACCGAGATAGCACGGTGCCCGAGACAGCGTGGGGCTCGAAGCGTCCCGCTGCCCGAGGCAACACGTGAATCGAAGCGACACGAGAATCGAGGCAGCACGTAAACCAAGGTGTATACGTATCGAGACGGCACATAACCCGAGCAGCGTGGGGCCCAAAGCGTTCCGCTGCTCGAGGCGTGTACGGAGCTCGAGGGCTCGCTCCCTAAGCGCACGCAAAACGAGGGGGTCGCTCCACGAGGGTGCGCTGCTCGAGGCAGCACGCTGCCCAAGGAGGAGAGAAAGAAAGGGCGGAGGAGCTCACCGGGGTCGGTCGGGCTCCGACGGAGGGGACAGCAGCGGGAAGAGCTGCGCCGATAGAGAACAGAGAAGGGGAGGAGACGCAGAGGCGAGGGTGCTGCCGAGGTGGGCGACGGCCAGGCGGGTCGTGGCTCCCGGCGAAGGGAGGCAGCAGCGCCACGCTGAGCCAGGAAAGGGGAGGAGAAGAAGGAGACGGCGTCGTTGGAGGCGGCTCACGGCGGCGATCCGCGCCACGGCGAGAGGAGGAAGGAGAAGGGGGCGGAGGCCATGGGGCTGGAGGTGATGACGATGGGGCTGGTGGCGGTGGTCGCGGCTGGAGGCGGGGTGACCACGGCGGAAGTGGAGGTGGCGCTCGTGGGTGAGGGCGGCGGAGGAGGCCGGCCGAGAGGGAGACGGCGACGGCGACGATGATGGTGGCGCTGGTGGCTGAAGATGACGATGATGGTGGCGGTGGTGGTGACTGAAATGGAGGTGGCCGGAGGCCATGGCGGTGGTGGCTAAAGTGGTGGCGGCGGCTGCAGGCCGGAGACGAGGGAGAGAGGTGAGCTCAGGAAAGCTAGGGTTAGGGTTAGTGAGAGCTGAGAGAGGGAGAGAAGTAGTGTGCAGGAGAAAGAGATGAGAAGAAGAGGTTTGGGGGGGCTGCTCTCCATGCTGAGAGGGAGAGATAGATGAGAGAGGGAGTGAATGAGGGGTTAGGTAGGGGTAGATTTAGAATCAAGAAATTAATAATAATAATAATGATAATAATAATAATAACAACAATAACAATAACAAAAATAAATAAAATAACAAACTCCACCGAGGCAAAATAGAAATCTAGAATTTAAATAAAGCTGTAAACAAATACAAAATTTTAAAATCCACTCAAAATACGAAATACAGTCATATACCTATTTTCAAAATAGGGATCTGACATCCTACCCACCTTACAAAAATTTCGTCCTCGAAATTTCAAAATTATCAAAATAGGGTTTTCAAAAGTAGTACATATATATCTGCCATGAAAACTCTACCCATCTTACAGAAATCAAGTAATATAATAAGAAACGAACAAAATCTCAATATAAAAACGTCAAAGGGAACAAGGTCTAGCTAAATAAATCAGCTCGCAAGGTAAACCCAAAACATCGAAAGAATCTCGAAAATCAAATTCTCGCACACACGAAATAACCCCATAAATCAAAACAAGTACAAAATATCGAAAACAATGTCCAAAAATGTAAAATCCCAACTGCATAAAAATCTGCATAAAATCGTAAAACACAGGATATCTGTCTCGAACCGATGACCGTAGTTTCTAATATCCAAAAAAAAGTGTCATGATCATTCCTTGCCACGCCATCCGGAATGGCTGCAAAAGATTCACCATGACACTATAATTGAGCGGCTGTAACTTTCGTTACCACGCCGTCAAGGTATACTAGGGTCACCCGGTACTCTTGACAAATACCCAAAATGAATCAAATCCATAACCAAATGTCCGTATCACTAAAATCACAAAATCTCTAACAATATAACGAGTCCTAAAAAACCATCAAAATCTAAAATTCAGGTGAATCGTAACATACGTCCAAAAATATCTTCAATAATAACCACAAGATAGCTTTTCTAGAAAAATACTCCATATCCGTAGGAAAATACTCCAAATCAAGGATCTATATCAAAATATAATATATGGCAAGTATATCTATAAAAATAATATCTGAAACAGATAATCATGAGTGTGGAACTGTCCGGAATCAAGGAAGCCGAATCGATACAAGAATATCCCTCGGATACTCAACAAATGTTAAAATATCCAATCTCAGAGTCCTGATAAAATCTTCATTCTGCAGCAATCCAGCCAACGCACGAAGAGGGCGATAATGATACTAAGTCAACACGAAGTCAACGCACGAAAGGGATAACAAGAAATCAACCACGGCGAAACACCGGTAGAGAGTACAGAACCCAAGATAAATAATCATGTAACCCAAATAATGGAGATAAGATAACATCTCATCAAATAAGGTGATCGACATGACCAACTATGGGATCATATCTATCAAACAAGGATCAGAGGTAGATAATCACGAATAAGACATGGCCAAGCAAGATAGGTCCAAGTAGAGATGAGGACCAGTTCACAGGTTCAAGGGAGCGAAGGCCAAGTGTAACAAGTGGGAATACCAAGGAATAGTGGACTGAGATCAATAATCATGTGATATCCAACAAAATCTCAAAACGAGACCTGTATGGGCCACCACTAAAACCATGTAACGCCCCAGTTCCTGAATACGGGGACGTACACGGCCAGCTACACCGTATAAGGTACGAATACGCTATACGGTGATAACGGCTGTCCAGTCTGGTTGGGTATCCTAGCATGCAATCAATCTATGGCCTAAATCCGATCTCATATCCACAGGTAAATCACAATGAAACAATATCAAGAGAGATAATCATATGAAAAACAAGAAATACTCATATGAAAATCTGGAATCTACAGTACAGAATAATAATGTAGACAACTATACCTTCATACAGTTCCTAGCATGGTCTGGAACTGAAGCACACCCTCCAAGTCAAGTCTGGAAGATCCACCGGGTCGGTCTCAGACAATCTGGGAACAATCCAGGGTTGGTCAGGCCAACCGCAGCAAGTACCAGAAAGGAAGGCTCAAGGATGGGTGAAGAAAACCAGCAGGATAAAATATGACAAGAATAACATCTAAAAATAGTAAATAAAGGTAAGGGATCGTGCGGTACCAACGCACGATAACAATCCACAAGTATAGTGAAGCTAACACAATCACAATCTCCCTAGCATCCACTAACACCTGCACTGCCAGCTGGAAATCAATATCAGCTGGCTAGCAGGCAACAAGCCAATCAACACAGAAGGACAAGCGGCCACACAATGCCTACGGCTTGCTATTATTAGCTAACTAGGGTTATCACATGCCTAATTACTAACAAGATGCAATGAGACTTCAAGGTCCAGCTCCTGCTTGCTACTACCCGAATGGCCCCAGCAAAAGAAAAAGATAGATGTAGCAGGCACACTGCAGTAAGATACATGTGCCTTAAAGAAGTGCCACACTCGACGGAGGGCTGGAAATGTGCTCATCTCGACGGATAGCAACAAATCCCTAGTATATATATATAGATACATAGGGCCGGGGTCAGACAAGCAACAGGTTACTGGGAAGTCCCCATGAACTACATGATTAATCTAGTTATTAGCCTAGTCAGTTTCATTATGGATCCCTGACCATGGTACTCAGGGATCCATGTCCTAGACATGATGCAAGACAAGACTGGACTGGTGGCTTATACAAGCACAATCAAAAGAAATCAACCACGGTGTCAAGACGGGGTCATGATGAGCAAGTCAGGACTAGCTGTCACAACAGCAATCAAGAGTAAACATGTCATGTCGAGAGTACTAGTCAGGAGTGCGCCACCACGGGCCACTATCAAGAATCAAGAGTATACATGCCAGGTTTACTGTCAAGTCTAGAATGCTAGTCAGGAGTGCACCTCTACGGGCCACTAATCAAGAATCAAGACAGGTCCAGGTCATCGTGTAATACCAGGAACAAGGTCAAACCTATCAGTCACAAGAAGTCACATGTCCAAATCGTGACATGGATATCAAGTCGGTTACAAGATCAAAATCTCCACTATAATAGTCTGTCAAGTACACATGGGAACCTACATCTCAAATCATCAAGTCGATCCATCCATCTTATCAAACTATCAGGAGTCTCCTATCTACGATGGGGAAAAATGTCAGGTCGAAAAAGGACAAACACCAGATACTAAGCTAATCAGAATCAACAACGTTAGGACCTATGACTCACAAGAATCCTCCAAGTCAATGATCACCAGCCGTTAGAAAACGAGCCCCTCAACTACCAAGACATAGCAATCAAACCAGGTTCCCCAACTACCGGAATACACAAAGGTACCAGGTTTTGGACGTTTGGGAAGTCGCGTAAAAATTATATAATAATACCCTCAATATTCTCCTCGTTCCATGAAATATTCGAAATCACCAAAATCCAAGAATCCACATAGATCCACCAAGTCAATATCCCGAGATCGTACTCTCCATAATACTCAATCCTCAGTCATATCCATAAGTCACAACTCCCAATACATAGGACAACTGTCAGCTCAATCTGACTAGACTAGGACAACCCCTAGGATGAAGGGTCAGGGGACAAGAGTCCGGTAATAAATATCGTCGGAAGTGGCAAGGATTACATAGACCGCTCTGGAGCAAATCCGCAACCCTTAAACCAAACAAGGACCAGGCTTGCAGACCGTCTCTCGAGTGGAACCGCTCTCCTTACGCTATCCAATGGATAAGACAGATCAGGAGCTAGGCGACTGATCTAGTCTGGAGTCTACCTGGCAAGCAATAGGATCAGGTATACCATACCAAGGTGAACAGACACGAGCCCAGTCCAGCAAATCAAAGGAATGGTTCTGCCCAATCCTTCGAACCAAATTCCCGATCGGGAATTTTGGAAGAATCCGGCAGAGTCTCCTCTGTATTCTGGACAGGAGCTCCCAGCGAGTTGGGGCTAAAATCCACTTGGCGCAACCCACCGCGGAATCGCAGACTGAGAACACTAGGTCTCAGCTACCAGCAGCACTATGATGCGTACTGGGAACGAGTCGATAGCCGAGAACACTAAGTCTCGGCCTCTAGCAGCACTACGATGCGTACTGGAAAATCAATCGAACCCGAGACCACTAATGTCTCGGCCTCCAGCAGCACTACAATGCGTACTGGGCGCCAAGCCAACATGCATAATAATAAAATAACCGCCTCGCAGGGCGCACCACAACACATGTCCATAAATCCCTAACCCAAGCACAATCACCGCCACAAGTAAAGTTAGCCAGAGCCGTTACCCGACCGCGAGTCGGACACGGAGCATACAGGGACAATCCATACATGTGAGTCGTGCTCGTATCCTCGGAGGTGTGGATGACCCATCCGAGTTGCCCGATACGGTCTACCTCGGTATCGGACCAAGTTATCCTAAGTTATCATCATGGCAGTTCTACTACTAGGCTACACTACTCATGGTAATACATTTACAATTACAGCAAATTAAAATGCAATAAAATCCAGGAGAGAGGGCAAGAGCCGTCGATGAACAAGGAATACTTACCTAGAGGGCTCGGCTAGGTAAGCAAGTCTTCGACAGTCGCGATCCAAGCTAGCACGCCAATCGAGATCCTCAGAACACACAATAAACAATCATTAGAATTAAATAATAAAATAATGACAAAATTACGAAGAATGGCACGAGGCTATACCGTACGGGTCCCGCAAGCAGCACAGGGATCTGGACGAGGCTATACCGATACGGGCACGCAAATCAAGACACGTACGTATATCGAGATACGCACAAGAATCGAGATGACTCAAATTTCGAGACGAACAGGAGACAACGTACACGTAAATCGAGACGTACACGTAGGCCGAGGGATCACAAATATTAAAATAGTGCACAAATCATACAACACGAAAATCGAGACGTGCACACGAATCGAGATGGCACAAAGACTAATACGGTACGCAAATCGGAGCGAGCACGCAAATCGAGGCAGTACGCAAATCAGTGCGCACACACAAATTGAAGCGATACTAAAACTGAGATGGCACAAAGGCCGAGACACGGGAATCGAGACAACGTACAAATCGAGATAGCATGGTGCCCGAGACAGTGCGAGGCTTGAAACGTCCCGCTGCCCGAGGCAACACGTAAATCGAGGCGACACGAGAACCGAGGCAGCACGTACACCAAGGTGTACGCGTATCGAGATGGCACATAACCCGAACAGCACGAGGCCCAAAGCGTCCCTCTGCTCGAGGCATGCACGGAGCTCGAGGGCTCGCTCCCTAAGTGCACGCAAAACGAGGGGGTCGCTCCACGAGGGTGCGCTGCTCGAGGTAGCACGCTGTCCGAGAAGGAGAGAAAGAAAGGGCGGAGGAGCTCACCGGGGTCGGTCGGCCTCCGGCGGAGGGGACAGCAGCGGCAAGAGCTGCGCCGAGGGAGAACAGAGAGGGGGAGAAGACGCAGAGGCGAGGGTGCTGCCGAGGTGGGCGACGGCCAGGCGGGTCGTGGCTCCCGGCGAAGGGAGGCAGCCGTGCCACGCTGAGCCAGGAAAGGGGAGGAGAAGAAAGAGACGGCGTCGCTGGTGGCGGCTCACGGCGGCGATCCGCGCCACGGCGAGAGGAGAAAGGAGAAGGGGGCGGAGGCCATGGGGCTGGAGGTGATGACGATGGGGCTGGTGGCGGTGGTCGCGGTTGGAGGCGTGGTGACTACGACGGAAGTGGAGGCGGCGCTCGTGGGTAAGGGCGGCGGAGGAGGCCGGCCGAGAGGGAGACGGCGACGGCGACGATGATGGTGGCGCTTGTGGCTGAAGATGACGATGATGGTGGCGGTGGTGGTGACTGAAATGGAGGTGGCCGGAGGCCATGGCGGTGGTGGCTAAAGTGGTGGCGGCGGCTGCAGGCCGAAGACGAGGGGGAGAGGTGAGCTCGGGAAAGCTAGGGTTAGGGTTAGTGAGAGCTGAGAGAGGGAGAGAAGTAGTGTCCAGGAGAGAGATTTGAGAAGAAGAGGTTTGGGGGGGGGGCTGCTCTCCATGCTGAGAGGGAGAGAGAGATGAGAGAGGGAGTGAATGAGGGGTTAGGTAGGGGTAGATTTAGAATCAAGAAATTAATAATAATAATAATGATAATAATAATAATAACAACAATAACAATAACAAAAATAAATAAAATAACAAACTCTACCGAGGCCAAATAGAAATCTAGAATTTAAATAAAGCTGTAAACAAATACAAAATTTTAAAATCCACTCAAAATACGAAATACAGTCATATACCTATTTTCAAAATAGGGATCTGACATGGCTTCATGAGGTCCCCCTTAAGGAAGCCCCAATCAAAGACGGTGGACTACGAACCTAACTTTCTCTTCCAATTCTGCGAAAAGAAGAAGAAGAAGTCTATCAACAGATGGCCAACAGGCTGTCACATCTGAAGGAGTTTATATGGGTACTCGGTCAAAGACAAGGTTTCGTACGGATGACGAAGAATCCCAAGCTGGGGGTAGTATTCCCTCAGAGTTTGAAGCGGAGGACCCTCACACTAGGAGTAGCCTTCCAGAGGACGACGATCCCTCTGAATCCGATGGCTACTATCTGCCTCCTCTACCTGAAGATGAAGGACTGATCCATTCGGAGACGGACAGTATCAGCACCAATTATATTGTTTCCTCTGTTCTTCCCCGCATGTTATCTACATACATGGCGGATGGAGAAAGACCTGAAGAAGCCAGTGATCAGACTTGCAAACGGCTAGAGGGTCTTGAAACAACATTCGCCAAGATCACCGATATGCTTACCAGTATCATGGCGGTTCAAGTTACTGGGGGTGTTCCTCCACCCCAACAAAACGTCTCGGCCCAAGCTAGTCCGACTTACAGCAACAACCCTCCTTCACTGCAAAAGGAGTATCATTCCGTTGCACCTCCTCCAAATCTTGCAAATGCTGGGGGTAGTCCTTCGCCAACAATGCCTGACAACCGTTCAGCAGCCGTTTCCCAATACCTCCTCAATCAACAGGATGTAATTGATTCCCAGGTCACTCGTCTCGATACCATCTTACACAAAGATGAGCTTCAAAAAATGGAGATATCTCAACCATATCCTCCTGAGTGGAAGAACACTACCTGCCCTCCTAACTACAAGCCGCTGACGCCGAATTCATTTGGCGGGTTGACTTCTCCTCGTTAGCTCATGACGTACTTCAACATGCAGACTCTGCACTTGTCCAGAGATGATCCGTTCTTATCGAAGCTGTTTATTAGCACCTTGTAGGGGGTGGCTTTTAAATGGTTCTACAGTCTGCCTGACAGATGTATTAATTTATTCCAAGACTTGGAGAGGCTGTTCCTCAACAGGTTTTATGAGAGTGGCATGCATGTTAGTATGTCCACCCTCATCGAGACCAAGCCAACGAGGACTCAGTCTGTCATCGCCTTCATCGAACGCTTCAGGCAGCTAGTACTGAAGATGCCCTTCGGCATACCAGATTCAAAACTTATGGATACTTGTCGACATAACTTCCATCCTATGGTGAAGTTTTGTCTGGGTATACATAATTATGATACATGGCCCGCTTTCATTGCGGCCATTGATGCTGCTGAAAATGATGTTCCTAACTTGGAACTATTGGGGTTGAAAATACCCAAATCCGAAGATAAGGACAAGCATCCTCAAACTATCCCTGTTCGTAGGGGTAAAGGAAAAGAAGTCATGAAGGTCGACACATCCAAAGGAGCTTCCAATTCTCACGGTGCCTCTGACAAGCCCAATGAGACCTTTTCCTTTGAGGAAGACAATGTCATTACCATCTTTTACACATTGACGAAGGGTAATAAGCTGACATTGCCTCCACTATGATTTCCTGCAGAGGCGATCCAACTCAACGATCCCAAGTACTGTCTCTATCATCAGTACGTGCATCACTCCACCAAGGACTGGATCATCCTGAAGAAGAAGATACACCAGCTTATCGACAGCCAAGTGATCAACCTCGAAGATGAAGACAAGGTCGTATCTTCTAACATGATCTCTCTTCAGTTTGGTGACTTTTCTCCCACAGAAGTCCCAAACGGCGTGGTCCGATTCCCAAGGCAATAATGAAAGTCGTCAACCTACCGCCAGCTCGCAACTCAACATTGGTCTCGCTCACGACTAAACGTGGTAAGATCATGTGGGTCCATCCAGACCTTGTGCAAGAAATAACGCAGGAGGTAGTACCTCCCAAAGTAAAATGGGGTAAGAAGTACAAGTCATGCCCTATGGTATTCCCCCCATCTACGAGGTTCTATCTGGCGAGACACGTTTGGGAAAGACTTATCTTCGAACGTATGATCCCGCACAAGAAGAAGCAGTACCTCCTCAAGCTCCTACTGCCCCTACAAGCTCAGAAGCCGGCCCATCTAAGCCTCCAACTACGGACAAAGCCAAGCAGAAGGAGACACGGTTTGACAAGTCTCTGAAGGTGCCGGCTCCCGAAGGTATGGATCGGCCCTACAACTTTGACATACTGGCTCAGCTTGCCAATACACCTGTCAGGTTGTCTCTGTTCGATCTATTGCGACTCTCCAAAGAAACGGAGAAGGCTTTAAGTGAGGCATTACTACATGTCGACTCTTACCTCGCTGAAGTCAAAGCCCCCGCTGAAGGCCCTGTCTCCTGTCCCCACTACCACAGTACTATGGAAGAGGTACCCAATATCACCTTCTCACAGGAGGACATGCTACTAAAAAATAATTATTATGATAGACCCCTGTACTGTACAGGGTACATCGGGGCGATCAAGGTGGACCGTATGCACATCGATCCAGGATCCTCCCTCATCATCATTCCTAGAAGTCTGCTTCAAATTCTGGGAATCCCTCTGTACAAGCTATCTGCAACCAACACAACTATCATGGCCTTCAATACTGGTCGAAGCCATCTGCTGGGCAAGATCCGTCTCAAATGCCAGATCGGTGATCTCCGAACGGAGGTTTCCTGCTATGTGATCGATGCCAACGTATCCTATAACGTCTTGTTGGGACGTCCATGGATACACGAGAACATGATCGTTTCTTCCATACTTCACCAGTGCTTCAAGTATGTCAACAGCGACGGTGTCGTGAAGACAGAATTTGCTAATGTCGATCCTTTTAAAGGCATTGAAGTTTACTATAGAGATTCGGTACTTTACCAATCTCAGCCCCCCAAAGATGATGGCAACGAAGCTGACAATAAAGATGAAGCAAGTCCATCCTCCAATGATGCTCTCCTGATTATCCGAGTCAAAAGACGTACTACTCTAAAAAGTACTCCGAAGCCTCTCACAATCTGGATGAAAAAGAAGAATCCTGACAAGGTCAAGCCACTGACCATCACTCTCAGCTAGACACCCCGGGAGGAACCTACTGATGCCCGTCCTCCCAATCCTGAAGAATTACCCTACGTGGTGAACTCTGCCAAGACTGTGGCTCCTCTTCCAGATGATGATCCTAACAATAAGTATATTAATACTCATAATAATGTACCTTCAGCGGATGATGTTATCCCTGAAGAAGAACTTGCATATTTTCTTAGTAAAGGTTTATCTTTGAATTACTCCGGTGTCTATCAATCTGTAAACCACTACATGGATACGATATACGCCCTAGAAAATGGCATAGGACCACACCTCTGTATGCCGATCACGACGCCTCACCTGCGGGAAAAAGTTTGCCCTGAAGATATCCTCAACTTCATCGTTCCAGCCAGAAAGAAGGATGGAGAACTAATCATCTTCGGTCGTATAATTGGCGAGATAAAGTTCATCCCAGACTCTACTTCTCCCAAGCACAACGCAGAAGCTGACTATGACTCTGGAAAAATGCAACTTTTTTGGTATAGTTGGCAGGCCAAGAATATTATCCAGAACATGGGATATGACATCAAAAGGGACAAAGGGCTAAATTACGGCCGAGGATGACGGTTGCCAATACGACACTTTGCTCCTCTAGGCAAACCCGAGAACAACTATCAACGAAGCGGTGTTGGTTTGGGCTATGTCACTCCTCCAACAACTCCTAAAAGATCAGATGATGAAGCAGATCATTGTTTTCATTCCTCTGATTCCTCCCTCTGGGACTCAGACTCTAGCATCGGCGACATGTTTAAAGCAACTCTGTCCGTCAACATGGTTTTCGCCGACCAAATTATAGACGATGTCCAATCAATTGAGCTTGAACAATAGGCTCAAAAGATGGATACTAGGTGGGAGCTGTGCTTCGAACAACGGGAACCACCTACCGAAGACGAAGTCATCCAAGTCAATCTAGGAGATGAAGCATCTTTCAAACCAATCTTCATCAGCAAAAGTCTATCTGGCGATGAATGCTAATCTCTTATACAGCTTATAAGAGAATACATTGACATCTTTGCATGGAGCTATGAAGACATGCCAGGCTTGGACCCTAAAGTCGCCATGCACCGCCTGAACATTTCGTCTAAAGCTAAGCCAGTGAAGCAGCAACAACGACGATTTCGACCAGACGTCATAGAAGCCATCGAGAATGAAGTCAAGAAGCTCATTGCCAGTGGATTCATTCGTGAAGAATAACACCCAGACTGGGTTGCCAATATCGTTCCAGTCATAAAAAAGAACGATAAAGTTCGAGTCTGCATCGACTATCGTGATTTAAACTCTGTATGCCCGAAGGACAAGTTCCCTCTACCGATCACCGACGTAATGATCGACAATACTTGCGACTTCGAGCGGATGTCCTTCATGGATGGGTTCTCAGGCTACAACCAGATCAAGATGTTCCCCAATGATGAGAAGCACACATCTTTTCGAACACCGTTGGGGGTATACTGCTATACGGTGATGCCCTTTGGATTTAAGAATGCAGGGGCGACATACCAGCGTTATACATATATTTAACGGTTGGAAATACGGAGAGGCATCCTCCGGACTCCTCCGACGTGAACGCCTCGGCTCGGTGCGGCCCCCCCGCTTTTCTTCGTGACCGGGTGGCAGGTCGGCCTTCTCGGGTCGGCCTCGCCCCACGGCTTCTTCCCTCCTCCCTCTCGGAGGCCCCCGCTCATCCCGCCGCCAATGCTTCGATTGGCCGGCTTTCGTCCGGTCGCTTCCCCTCGGCGCAGCCATCTTTTCGACGTTCGCCTTCTCCCCTCTCTCCTCCTCTACCTTCCCCCTCGGCGCCGTCGTCGTCTCCGTCATCGTCGACGCCTCCGGGCTCGGTGTAGGCTGCTCGGCCCCCCTCCGCCGGCTGCCCTCCGTAGAGCCCCTCCGACCCCTTCCCTGCTCGGCCCCCCGCCGGGGTCGCCCCCGGCTCCTCCTGGCTTGGCCCCAGAGCCCTCCCCAACCACTCCTCCCGCAGTGTCGCCCCCTCCTCGGCAACGCCCGGTCCTCGCCGGGCCACCCCTCTCTCCTCTTACGATTGGGGTCTCCCGGCAGATCTGATGGCGCTCCTCCTCTCTCCGGATGTGGCTCTTGTTCCCCCGCCGGCGGATCTGCTCGCCTTCTTTCCCTCGCCGGCGGTCGACGGTTCCTCGCATGTACAGCCGTTTCCTCCCGCCCCGCTCCTTCCTGGCGTGCCCTAGCCGCAGCCGTTACCCCTCCCCCCTCCCCTCTCCTCTCAGGCGAATCCCTCCCCACCCCGGCGTAGCTTCTGCCGCCCGACAGTGCCCCCCCTCCCGTCCGGTCCTCCGGATCAGGCCTACCCTCCGAGCTGGCGACGCTTCCCCCCACCTCCTCGCTAGTCTCCCCGGACCTCCCCCCGGCCTCCTTCGCCGGAGTCAGTGCCCCCTCTCCTTCCCTCTGGACTACGCGCCTCCTCCCACAGAGCACCCCCCTCCGGGCTACGAGCCATCCTCGTGCAGCGCACCCCTCGGTCCGCGTGTGTCCCCTCGGGCCGAACACCCGATTCCCCCTTGGGACCAGAGCCCACTATTTCAAATTTTTGATTTTCAAAATTTGAATATCTGTAGTTTCGTTTTCTTTTTGGGTTCATGTGCTTCCACCAAAAAAAATCTCTTTTGTTTTAGGGTATTTTCGCGTTTAGGGTTCCACCCTCTTTTTGTAGGAACTCGGGCTATCTTCCGGTTCCAACCTCTTGTTTTCTATTTCAATGAAGGCTTTAGCCATTGTTCCAAATATATATATATATATATATATATATATATATATATATATATATATATATATATATATATATATATATATATATATATATATATATATATATATATATATATATATCGAAAGGAACTTTATTGATGTATCAGGCGCAAAATGTCGAAGCCTATACAAGTAAGGGCGCCAGGCGCGAAGTGAAAATAAAAAGAAAATGAGGCCATTAGCAAAAAACTGGGAGTACGCCCGGACCCAGAGTTAGGACAGCGCCTTCCAAAAGCGGTCAGGAATGTGTGTGCAGCGCCTCCTGATTTTGGGAATTTGTCGGAGGACTTTCCTGTTCAGCAGTGAGGTATCGTATTGGCGACCTTCGTACCTAAATTTGTTCCAATTTTTCTAGAGCACCCAAATATCGGCGGCTGCGACAATCTGGTAGCCGTGAGAGTCACCCCAGCTGTAAGGAGATCGTTGAAGCCCTCGACCCGAGGTACCTGTCCGCATCTTCGAGAGAGGTTGTGCCATAGCTGAGAGGTGAGGTCGTCGGAGAGCATGATGTGGTCATTGGTTTCTGGGCGGTGCGAAGTGCAACAATGGCATCTTGACGCAAGGCTGAAACCGATGGAGGTGAGGGAGTCGTCGGTGGGTATCTTTCTACGGTGAGCTCTCCAGGTCAGAAAAGACCATTTGTTGGGGATGCACGAGTGCTAAAAGGGTACGATCATCGGAGATAGGAAGCTGGTGCCTCTCACCACGATCCTGGCAAAGGCTATCGTGAAAGAGCCGCCGGAGGTAGGGGTCCATCTTAGGGTGTCCGGGGAATCGTTAAGCTACATGTCAGCGGATGCAAGGTCAGCAGATGCCACCGGGCCCAACAAATCTCTGATCCGGTCCAACCACCAGTCCAAATCGATGTCCCAGAGATTACAGATCGTGCAGTTTGGGGGGGCAGACGAGGTTCGATGGAGGACCTCATTGTCGAGCTAAGTTCGTGACGCAGTGACGATCTGTCGCTGCCAGGCTGCGGGCAGATTAAGGGTTCGACGAGGTGACGGTCGTGAAGGATGCGACGCCAGGAAGCGGAGGATCGATTGTTGGAGTGTTGGAAGTATCTCGCCTTCATGAACATAGTTCAAATAGAATTATCCGAACGAAGCTTCCACCATAACTTCATTGAGCAGGCGTCAATGATGTGTGCCAATTTGCTGAAGCCAAGACCGCCATCTGCAGTTGGTTTTGCCATCGTGTCCCAGCTGGCCCAGTGGTGCTTTTCTTTGCCATCGAGGTGTCCCCAAAATAAGTTGGCGAAGAGGGACTCGATTGAGGATAAGACTTTCTTAGGGGGAGAGCAAACGGCCATGGTATAGATAGGGATGGAGGATTGGACGTGGTTGATAAGGATCATCTTACGGCCCGAAGAGAGGGTCATGTTGTGCCATCCCTTAATTTTCTTTCTAATTTTGTTCACTAGACCATCGAAGATGCCCGTATTAGATTTACCATAAACCAACGGGTACTCCAGGTAAGAGAACGGCGGGTATGCGATGGAGAAGGAGGTCACGTTGGCGAGGGTAGCTGAGTGGCTCCTGTCTGCTTTGTGATGGGTGTAGATCACACATTTGTCAGTGTTGACTCGTTGGCTAGCGCATCTAGTTTATTTCTCAAGCGTTCGTCTGACCACCTCCACCGACCCGATGTCTCCAGAGAAGTAGATGAGGATGTCATCGGCGTAGGCGAGATGAGTTATTAAAGGGCAGCCCGTAGAGGTATAGAAGTGGTAGAATCTGGAGGTATTTGCTATGTTGTTCAGGTTTTTGCTGAGTGCTTCAGCTATAATGATGAAGATGGTAGAGGAGAGAGGGTCTCCCTGTCGAACCCCGCGACTAGATTTGAAGTAGCCGTCAGCTTGCCCGTTGATGACGGTGGAGAACCAAGAGTTGCTTACGGTTCTGAAGATGACGTCGATCCAACTATCAGAAAACCCGAAGGTCTTGAGCACCCAGATCATAAATTTTTAGTCCAGACGATCATAAGCTTTCTCCATGTCAAGTTTGATGGCGACGTTCCCCCCTAGACGGGAATTTCATGCAAGTAATTATTTCCTAGGCGAGCAGGATGTTGTCGGTGATGTTCTGGCCAGGGCAAAACCACTTTGCTCCTCGAAGATGATTTTTGGTAGGAGAGTGGACATGCGGTTCGCGATGATCTTGGAGATGATTTTATTGGTAAAGGTGCATAAGCTGATCGGTCTGAAGTCTTATATATATATATATATATATATATATATATATATATATATATATATATAAATCTTCAATCTATACATTGCCAACATTTGAAAGAAAGGAGGAGTTACATAACATTACAGGTTTTGAGGTTAAACATCCCCCGTTTATTTATCTCGGTGGTCCTATGTCAGTAGGGGTGAGGACAACCAATCTTTTTGATGATCTGCTTGCCAAGATTCGGAGAAGATTGGAAGGGTGGCAGCAAAAAATTCTATCGTATGGGGGTAAGTTAACCTTGATCAAATCAGTATTGTTATCAATACCAATGTATACAATTGCTTCCTGTAATCCTCCAAAGTCAGTTCTCAACAAGCTACAAGATATGATTGTTCGATTCTTTTGGGGTACTAATGATGGAGCACAAAAGCACGTATGGTCGAGCTGGAATTCGATGGCACGTCCTACCGATGAGGCTGGATTGGGGTTTAGAAGTCTGGATGAAACAGTGAATGCATTCACAGCGAAGTTATGGTAGAAACTTAAAAATCAACAAGGTTTATGGCAACAATTTCTCACTGCTAGATACTGCAAATTCCAGGATTTGGATTCTGTTGGTGAGCCACAGAAGTGTTCCCATGGGTTGGAGGAGACTGCTGCAAGGTCGGGAGATGGTGAATCAATATATAGTTCATATGGCTCCGGGGGAATGGAAATGGTCGACCACAGCTAGCGGAAAGTTCTCTGTCTCTACTGCTTGGAAGCTCATCAGAAACCCAGGTCCTGCTCGCCCTCTTTTTAAACATATTTGGAGTTCATGCATTCCATACAAATGGTCCATTTTGATGTGGCGCATACTTCACAACAAACTTCCGACGGATGATAATATCCAAAAATTTGGATATCATTTAGCGTCGAAATGTAACTGTTGTGAAATATCATCAGTGGAGACAGCTGATCATATATTTGAGGACGGGGAGTTGGTTAATCATGTTTGACAAGCTCTTTGCTCAGATCTAAATGTGAATCAAAGGAGGGTGTCATTGATCAGATTATTTGAAATATGGTGGAGAAGACCTAATATTCATCTTAAAGAAATAGTAGTCGCTGCAGTCTGTTGGGTGATATGGAAGAATAGAAACAAGTGGCGCTATGAGGGCTATCAGTTCGTGGCAGCACAGTTACTTCATGAGACTAGAAGGCAGGTTGGGAAAGCTCTACTGAGATGCACACACAAGCCTATGATTCCGATAGCTTGGCAGAATGCAGGAATTGGATAGTCCTATCTTGTACTTTGTTTGATTTTCGGATTATCAATAAAAGTCTGGTTTGATCAAAAATATATATATATATATATAATATATATATATATATATATTGACAACTACAACAGACGCTCGAACTCAACTAGCTACTAACATGATTGATTTGCTTACCTTCCTGAATCCGCTTATATATATATATATATATATATATATATATATATATATATATATATAAAAAATAAAAAAAAAAAATATATATATATATATATATATATATATATATATAAATATATATATATAAAAATATATATATATATATATATATATTTATTTATATTTATATTTATATAAATATATATATATAATAATAATAATAATAATTATTATATATATATATAATAAAATAATAATAATAATAATAATAATAATAATGGAGATGAGCTGCTCCTTGGAACAGGCCCGCTCCCCGCGGGGCGTCATACCCGGCTAGACCGGCTCCGGCGGACCGCAAGCTTGGTCGCCTCCCCCTTTCTCTTCCTCTCAGATGATCCCCCCGGACCTCATAGCGCTTCTCGTGCAGCCACCCACGCCTCTGCCGGCAGCCCCTTTCTCTTCCCCTCACCTTTGGTTGCGCCGGCAATGGCCTCCGCGGCTCCCTCCCCACCGGGGATGGCTAGGCTGGTGTCTCATCACCTCCCCTCTCTTCCTCACATCCCGTCGATAGCAACTTCCCTCGCGGGATCCCCCATCCTCTGACGCGAAGATGACTGACGTGACCATCGCGGGTTGGGACCCGGCACGTGGTCGTCCTTTTCCTTCGAGAGCAGCAGCCGACATCACTTCGGTCACCTCGCCAGCTCGGTGCCCGAGGAGATCCGAGTTTAAATTTCAAATCTGCTGACCCCTTCGGGTCCCATACCCCCTTCTTTGGACAGGCGCATATTCCCTGGCTTGGCAGCTCGCATCTGCCTAGAAGCGAGCCCCGTTTGGTGCCATGTTCGGTTGGGTGACGTATTTGCAGGCGTGGTCCCCATGCCACCTGAGAACCCCCCTGCGGGCTACCTCTTGGGCGCCCAGCACCCTGGCTGCTTAGGCGTACAACCCCCTGGCTGCTTGTGCGCCTAGCCTCTAGCTGGTCGCTGTTTGGGCACCTAGCCCATTGGCAGCAGTTCGGGCGCTCTGCCCTGTGTTGGCACCATTTTGGGCGCCCACTCCTCCGCTCAAGGTGTGCTCTTCCTCTCGGAAGGTGCCCCCTCGGTTGGCGATCTTTCCATCCTTAGAGCCAAGCCCCTCACGGGCAGCGGTCTCTCCTTCCACTTCCAAGCTGACGTCCACTCCGGTGGCACCGTAGCTGGCAGAATCGCTCCCCTAGCGGGCAACACGCTTCCTCCTTCCCCTCAAGAGGGCGCCCATTCGGTCGACGCCTCCTTGGGAATAACTCTCGAGCCAGTGCAACCCCTTCCGGGTGCCCAGAATTCGATGCGTGCCAGCTTTGGCAGCCCTACGACCGCCCAGCTCTTCTCGCCATGCGCGTACCCTTTCTCTGGTGTTCCTAGGGATGCTAAGATGCTTGCAGGTGCCCAACTCCTCTTCAGCTCCAGATTTGGCGTCCATTTGGGCGCCCAATCCAACTTAGGCACCCAAACCTCCTTAGGCACCCAACCCGCTCGCCTGGCGCACACCTTCGTGCGGTGTCGGGTACCCTCTCGCTGGCAGCATACTCCGTGCCTCCCCTGACATTAGTTGACGATCTTCTAGCTCTGGCACCTCTCCTCCCTCCCGCAGTCCTCTCATCGGCCGCGGTTGTCATGCCCCAGAACCGGAATACCGGAGAGCGGGGGCAGACATAGCCAGCTACGTATAATGAAATGGAATCCATCTCACCATACGGTCACGGCTGTCTAGATATATTAGGGTTTATCTACAAGCCATCAGTCTCTTATGGTCAATAACAAGCCTAGTGTCTCAATCACAAGCAAGTAAGTAAATGTTACAAGATGTAAGATCACCAAATATACAATAGTAAGGCGTCCCAAATATTACATATTCAGCTGATCATGAAGCTAGTCGTACAAAAATATGAGGACTAGCAAGAGTTTCAGTCATATATGATCAACCCTAGGTTGCCAATCATGTTACAGCCCGTAGGCAGACTGTAAATAAAGGTGCAGTACGAGCTAACAGGTGCTCGCCGGCTAAACGCCTCAAAAGAATAATTTTATAATGCAGTGAGCGAAGCAAAAAGAAAACCCACTCGTAGCCCGGGTTCTGTCTAGTCGCCACCAACGAGCTGGAGGTTCGATAGATCCTCGGGTGCTGCTCCGAAATCTGGCCATACAAAACCAGCTGGGTCAAACCCCAGAAAGAGCAAGTGCCACAAGGAGGCCACAAAATAAGAACAAAAGCCAGCATCAGCACAAGAATATTATTACATAATAAAAGACAATTATTAAGGAAAAACCTGGCAGGTGATATACGATGAGATAACCATGGGACTATTCAGATAACCAGGTTACAACCCGTAAACCAAACAAGGACCGGGGTTGTAACCCTTCGTCTGAACGGAACTTGGTTTCTCCCACCATTTATTGACAAGGTAAAGGTAAGAAATCAGGCCATGTAATAAATTATGATATTGAACTGAGGTAAAGCGCGAGTAATCATGTCACGTCATAACCTTGTACAGGATCAGGACGAGACAAAGCTGGACTAGACTCCATCCAATCAATCACGGCCAAGCAAAGAGTACGGGTTGATACTTAACTAACTAGGGTTATCACAAGCCTAATTACTAACAAGATGCAAGTGAGAAATTTACAGTCCCAAGCCCTGCAGACTATCCAGTTATCCTTCCATGGGTTGAGAGTATGGTTGGGTACATCGATGATATACCCTTAGGTGACTTAGAGGGTGCAACACGTAACAGTGTGCTGGAAATGTGCCCTACTCGTCGGCAGGCTACAAGTCCATTTAAAGCGCCCAGATAACGAGATCGCCTGTGACTGGAAATTCTCCATGAACTATAGTTTGATCTAGTCATTAGCCTAATCCATATTCAGTACGAATCCCTGAACGTGGGAACCAGGGAGTCACGTCCTAGACATGATGCAAGACAAGACAAGATAAGTAGATTGCACAAAGTAGCAAGAATGAACACCCACGGTGTCAGAGTTGGTTATACGAGTCAAGTTAGCCATCGCAACAGCATCGAGTCAAGTCAAGTTAGAAGTCAGGTTGAGTCAAGTCAAGTCAAGTCAAGTTAAGTCAAGTTACAAGTCAGGAGTGCGCCGCCACGGCCACTATCAAGTTATCGAGTTACAAGTTTAATTATGAATCATAGGATACAAGTTAAGTGTACACCCCATCGGGTCACTATCAAGAAGATCAGAAGTACCAGGATCATAATTCACAGAAATCACGAAAACCGTAATAGACATAAGCAAATCATTGAAAACCGTACCAGGTCGCGTTGGGTCAAAGCAGTCGTGTCATGTGAAACAAGATCTCAAAACTCCAATCCACAAAAGAGAAGCCAAGTCCAAGAAAATAAAACCACACCAGCCTGGGCAACTGGGTTACGCACGAGTTGGATTGCGCTAGGGTTAGATTGCGCTAGGTTAAGCTGCGTAGGAACTGAGCTGCACAGGAACTGAGCTGCGATGGGTTGAGCTGCGCAGGAACTGAGCTGCGCTGGATCGGATGGCGCTGAGAGCGAATTGAGCTGAGAGCGTATTGCGCAGGGGATGAGCCGCGCTAGGATTGGGTTGCGCTAGGATTGGCTTACGCTGGAAACGAGCTGCGCTGGAGCCATATGTGCTGGAAGTGAGTTAGGGTGCGTGGTTTGCCAAAGGACGAGCTGCGCAAGTCAGTCCAGCGCTAAAGAGCACTGCACGGTTCAACCCAGCGCTAAAGAGCGCTGGCCGAGGGTCTTCTTCTCCAGGCCGAGAGGAACTCCAAGAACTCCAAAATTTTCCAATTTCCATAACTTAGCCAAATCAAAACCAAATCTAGATTTTCAAAGTTCTATCTTGTGTAAAATAGAATTCTCTCCCACATGGAAGCATCAAAACAAGCAAAAATTGAAGTTTAATAGATCAAAGCCAAGAAAATCTAAAAATGGTTAAAACTTAGATCTAGAAAAATAGAAGCTCCAAATCACAAAATGCCAAGTTCTAATGTTGATCACCATGGCCTAATCTAGCTAATAGACAAATAAAAATAGGGTTCTTCTTTGGTGGCAAGGTGCACTTGCCTATGGTGTTGGTGGAGGAAGGAAGAAGAAGATGGATAAAATTAATGAAAGTAAAGAGGAGAGAGAAAGTTAGGTGGGGTTTTAATGAGGGAGGGTATGTTGTGTTGAGGGTGGATATTAACTAGGGTGGTCCAATGCACAATAAACCAAACCAAACCAATTCCTTCTCCACAAGAATAAAACTATGCCAGGTCAAACCCAATTTTACAAAAAAACCAAAATCTGCAAGTTAAGCCAAAACACAACTACAGGCCAGAATCTGAGAAAATAAAATACAGGTCCAAAATACGTGTAGGCCTAATCAAGATACGTATTCCAAAATACGGGCATTACAGCGGCAGGTGCCCTTTCCGCTCGGAAAGAGGCCCATTTCGTTCTACCGGAATGTGCGACTCCCTCTCTCACTTTCGTTGACAGCAGTGTGGGACCAGGTCCTTTCGTCGGCTCCCCCCGGGTGTGGACCTCCCTTCTTTAGGAGCCCACGTGCTCACCTCAGTCCGCGGTTCACAGTCTGTACCACCTATCGCAGCGCTCGCACCTTTGGGAGGACGGCTCCCTCCGGCCCTCCAACAGCCCCTCGTGCAGTCGTACGCAGATACACTTTGCTCGACCAAGAGGACACAGATCCTCTCCGACATTGACCTCCCTGAGGTAGACTGTGCGACGAACCCCCTCAATATCAGGGTGCCATTCTCAGACTCTGAAATGAAAGCACTCTCAACCTCCTTCCCTCACACCTTCGTCCTCAAGTTCCCTTCCGGATGTCCGAAACTTTAGAGAGTGAAAGAAGAGATAGTCAGCTGCGGACTAACTTTGGCGTACATGGTAGCTCTCCTGGACCCCAAACACATTTTCATGCATCTATCCTCAGATCTTGACCACAAGAGCGTTTGGTCTCGTGGCACATGAATGATAGACTCCACAACCATGAAAATTATTAGGTGGAAACAGGACTTTAAGACCAAGGTCGACTCTACGACCATCTTGGCCTAGGTGACCCTATCCAACCTCCCCCTCATCTGCTTCATCTCCGCGGCCCTACAACGCAACGCTAACTCCTTCGGCACGTTTGTGGCAGCGATAGAAGAAACTAGAAACCTCGCCAAAGCTAACTACGCTAAAATCTGTATTTAACTCGACCTTTCGAAGGATCTACCCAAGCAACATTGAAATATCCCTTGGCAATAGGTCGCACACACATCATATTATTTACGATAACAACATCTTATTCTACAGACACTGCCATCAGAGTGGCCACTATTTTGAGCATTATCATCGGGTATACCCTGAACTCAAAAAGAAAGAGACGGGCAAGGGTGCCCCCACCCAAAAGATCAGATCTAGTAACCAACCCCCCAAATCCTCCTTCTTCTATTACCAAACACACACATTAGGTTCGAAGTTAGCGATGGAAAATCTGCCCTTCATTCTTCTACCGTCCCCATCTTAACCCCCTCTTGCACAACTATCTTCCCATTTCTGGCTCCGGCCCTCAACCTCAACAACCATCTTGACACTCTCCCTTAAGAACATTCGAATGACTCGTAAGAGGGGAATAGGGCAAGGATTAACAACCAACCCTTCAAATCCCCTCATCTTTCTGAGGCCTCTTAGATTTACAGCCCAGATATGCTGATGAACATCGGCTGTAAATTAGTTGACAGGATGAAACAGACAGAAGCGGCCGGTTGCTTCAGCGCGAATAGCTACTTCGGCGTTCTGGCGGAGCTAGAAAGCAACACGCTTCTTAACCAGTATGAAGGCCAAAACCATACGACGCCAACTCCTATGGAGATCTTGTCTCTTATTGACAAATCAATCACCACTTCTCCTACTTACAGTATCAATCATCCCCACACTGATGTTTTTGATGAGATACATCCCGAAGTTCTTTGGAAGGTCGATAAAGTGGCTTTGGTGGACAAATTGTTTGGACCCGCCTCTGACGATCAGCCAGAAGACACCTCAGACACTGAAAAAGATTCAGATGAAGAACTAGTGTCGGACGAAGAGACTAGGAATAGACTAATGGTCTTCTTATACAAGATGGTGGACTCCACCCTACGGATGAAGACGTTAAAGAGGTCAGCCTTCTTACTCCCCTTGCTCTCAGATCCGAACAAGCCTTCCGAAATAGGGTGCAAAAATCGGATGCAGCCCTGGCATCCCTCCCGAACCTCCACAAAGTTTTTGTTGATTTCACTCACGAAAGATGAGACACGCCTACACCATGTCGATCCACCCGTTTAAGCAGTAAAAAGTAACATGTAGTAGGAAGTCTTGTACTTTTGACTTAGTCATAGTTGGCTAAGTATTTTAGGGCACACCCCCACACCTGTAGGAGTAAGGGCCTTCTCCCTACTTCATTCCACCTTTCCCTTTTTTACCGTTCTTTTAATGAAGGCCTCAGCCACCACGACTCTCGTGGATTATATATATATATATATATATATATATATATATATATATATATATATATATATATATATATAATCTATGATACTAATAGCCATGATTACCTATGTAGCCATATATCAATACCTATATCCTGCTACACCCTAGGAACATGTGATACCCTTCTCCAAACCCATGATATATATATCTAAACCAATAACCTATTTATGACTAATAATGTTATAGGCATCTATCTAGGAAATATCCTTGAAGGTATCAATATCTTTCATATCCTCACTTAGTACTAGGATACTAGGACACTAACCTTTCAGGGTGTCTTTATACCCCGACCTAGGATACTAAATATCTAACATGACACTACCTATAGATACTCACATGTGTCTTTCCTATATATATATTCCACTTGTCTTACCTATCCATACCTTGCTATACTAGGCCTCAACTTGACATACCACACCATGGTATACCCTATGGCTTACCCATCATGTCCCCATACTATGCCATATCCTTTACACATATCCTCAACATATTACTTATATACACTCTCTCACACGCTCACATACATACACTTACTTAAACATTTAAACACACACTCACATGACACCCACCTATACATACACACACATAGACACCTATACATATACACACATGAACACCTATACACATACACATATGTGGATATAGGTGTTTGCCATGAACAAAAAATTGAAGAACTTTTGTATTTCAAACGTTAAAAAGAGTACAAAAGACTCCTACACAGGATATCTAGGTACAAAAATTTCTGAGAAAGTGTGACGGTGGAGATCAAGCTCTGCAGCGGCTCCATTACTTTGTTGACGATCTAGCGACGAACTGAACTTGCTCTGACTTTCTGATTCCTGTGAGTGGTACTCTGGGTTGCCAATCAAGAAGACGTCGAGGTCCCGAATGAAGGAAGATTTCTTCTACTTATAGGCTATACATATACGATGTGCGAAGGGATATTTGGCACACAAGAGTGCTGTCCGGACGAGATTTTAGGAGAATATGTTGTAACCGCTCTATGGGGGCTGCTACTGAGCTAATATGTGGCAGTCGTTAGGATTCTCCATTATCAAGATTTTGGATAATTAGCATCCTTCATCAATATGACCAAGTAACTGACACGTGGCATGTGGCCATTGCTCGACGATCTTGCTCGGATGAAACCGAATAGATTTTGTTTCTATCGAAAGAACTACAGTTTAAACAAACTGGATCCCGACCTTATCTCAGAGCGGTAGTTTGAACAAACCAGATTCGGTTGTATCTGAAGAAATATGGTTGTTTAAACAAACTGAATATGATTGTATCTTGAGGAGATACAACTATTTGAACAAACTAGATATAATTATATCTGAAGAGATATGGCTGCCATACTAGCCATGATGCTACGTTACTGTGGAGCTACGTACTATACAAGTTGTGCTTTTGGGGAGCGACGAAGTTACTGCACTTTTGGGCGACAAGGAGGTGGTGCTTTCGAGGTGACAAAGTCTCTATGCTTTTGGGCGACGGATGACCGTTATGGAGGAGTCGAAGTCACTGTGCTGCATTTCTAGTAAACCATAAAGGAGTTGTGCTTCTAAGAAGCTCTGAGAGATCAGTGAAGGAGCCATGTAGGGGCTGTGCTTCTAGGAATCCCTGAGAGATCAACGAAGGAGCTGTGAAGGGGCCGTGCTTCTGGGAAGCTTTGAGAGGTCAATAAAGGAGCCGTAAAAGGGCTATGCTTCAAGGCGACTAGGAAGGAGCTGCACTTCTGGGTAACAATAAAGGAGCTGCACTTCTGGGTAACCATGAAGGAGCTGCACTTCTGGGGAGAAGAGGTCTCCTTTATTGCTGAATCAAAATTCTCCTCAATGGCTGATACTAAAGTATCCTTAATTGCTGCCCCTTTGGGGGGCTTGAGGAGCGGTGACTAAAAGCTTAGTCAAATGAATCTACTAAATGAGATTCATCGTGCTAATTCCTAGGTTTATCCCATTAATCTAGAATCCTTTGACGCCTGCCACGTGGTGTGTGGGTTGTACCACATAGCCTATATAAAGAGGAGCTTTTGGGTATGATTTTGCTTATAGTTTCCTGACATTCCTCTATCATGCTCGACCCCAAATTAGCTTCAAACGATCATAGGCCTTGCATAATTCGACTATTAGTTATGGATCTCTTCATCTAAAGAAGTTGTAGTTTTGATTAAGGACAACTTCCGAGTTTCGAGATGGACGTGAGCGTTTGGAATAAGGAGTTCAAACCTGAAAAATAACTTGGAGGTCCAAGATACCGGGTTTGGATTGATTGCCAATCCAAAGAGCTACAGGTTGTGCTCTGCTCTGCTCAATAATTGCTTCATTAGCCATATTCGAGTGGGGGAGCTGCTGACTTGGCGATGCAATGATTTGGGCAAACTATGAAGGAAGCTGCATACTTGTAGGCTGTATAGAGTTTTTTTATATGTTATGTAGGCTGCAGAGAGTCTTTTATATGTAATGTAGGCTGCAGAGAGTCTTCTATATGTAATCATGAAGTGTCTATAATAGATCTTTGTAAACATGATTTTAATAATGTATTTCCCTCAATGCAATACCTTTTCTTTTGTGATTTCTGAAGTGCGCAACAACTTGATATCTCATGTGCTTCTCTAATGCGTGTGCAAGCAACTAATGTCTTTTGCTTACTTTTTCATGCTTCTATAATAGGTACACACACACACACATACGTTTTTTTATATATGTGACAAACACCTATGGTGCATCATACTATTATCACCATAATCTATGGTACTCTTGCGATACGCCTAAGATACTTCTACCAAACTCACCAAACACTATCTAAATATATGAACATGAATGATATACTAATTAGAGTCTAATTAGTACAAATCATAGCTAATATAATGTGTTGTGAGAAATATGACATGTGTATCATAAAGTGTCGAAGGAAAAATCCTCGAAAATACTCCATATTATACTGTATCATGATACGCCCTACTTGTATCCAATTGTGGACACACATCCAGAACTATAATAAGTCTAATTAGATCTAGATTACCAAATAAAAAACACTTGGTGCACCAATCTTAGAATTCTCCCAAATTGGACACAAATCTTAACATAATTTTTACATAAAGGGTCAATAAAGCCTAATTCTTTCTCCTATAGGTAGTCCGAGTCCATGGGTGGATTCCTAATGGTCAAATTGAACAATTAAAGTCTAATTAGAGAAGAAATTAAGATGTATACCTATTGGAAGATGGATTTTCAATACAAAGACTGATGGACACGATTCAGACTCTATCTTCTAGCAAATAGCCTCTACTTCTTGTGCTCCTAGCCACCAAGCTCCTAGGCCCCTCAAGTAATGAGAATAAAGAGAATTGGGAAGGAATTGGAGTGGAATTGAGAGGAATTGGTGGCGGAATGGATCAATTTGGGGAAAAACACCAAATTGGAATATAATGGCATAAATAAAGAGGAAAAGAGAGAGCTCGCCCTCCTTATAGGGCCGACCACTTGAGCCCTCCTCCATACAATGCAAAAATTCTAAAATACCCTTCCAAGTTTGTCATGAAGGCTAATCTAATGGATGGAAGCTTATAATCCTATTTTGGTAATTAGACTAATCGTTATTCATTAAGTGGAATGACTAAGTATTGGTCCATGTGTCATGGCAATTCTAATTGTTGGGCTCTAGTGTCATGTTAAGTCAAATTGGGTCTACGAACATAAGTCTAATAAATAAGCTAGCCCACTAACCAACTAATTACATGGTCTATTCTAATTAGCTAGCACATACATATAATAATAAATACTATCATCACTAATACAATTGTCAAATAATTATTGAAATGATAAAAAAAAACCCTCTCTCGGAATTAGGTATTACAATCCTACCCCCCTTGAAAAATTTTGCCCCCAAAATTTAACACCTCACTCATGTCTCTTGGCCAATCATACCCTATTCATCATAATCTTCGCTATGGTCAAACCCCAATAATCATGGTCCATGAAAGTCCTATCTAAAATCATATGATATACAATTCTATTGATAGAAACAATATGCATGGTTATGGTATTACTTGCCATGATATTGCAGTCTCAATCAGGGGGTTTCTACTAATTATACTAACTACACTATAGCACAAAGGTAATCTATAAGGTACTAAAGAAGCACACAAACAACAGATGGAAAAGTAAATAAGGAATATAGCAAAATAAAACAAAACTTGCTAACCCATCCCCTGTAGCATCGATCTCCTCGACCGTCATCGCAAATGTCCTGCCCTACCGGAGTGTCCCCTTTCGCTGGTGCAGGATAATTTGTGATGCCACAGGTGGCCTAGATAGACTCCTTACCTATCTCTGATACTCACTCCAGCTATTCACTAACATCATTCTAGCTAAAATACTTAATACCAAGGGTTACCATCTCTAATACTAATAATATACTATGGTTTTAGCCCATGGATACACTTAACTCACTAGTACGCAACACTAAGGATGCTATACTAAGACTTCTAAGTTACTATCTATAGGATACCCACCCAAAATTTTGACACTATCTATCATATGGAATTAACTCCTATACATGACACTCACGGAATACTCCCCTACTAAGGTACTCATGGATCTCTCCTACATCTACTAAACCAACCACTAGGTTACCCATATCTTGAATGCTTCTGATACTAGAGATATTCTACGTCTGGACAATTATTCCCCCTATCTTAGTATCCTGATACTAACCAATAAGCTGACACTTAACAATCACTTTAGGATACTTACCCGTATCTTGGCAATATAACCATAATAATACTTTCTACCATCCAAGACACTATATACTTGACACCGCTATTACATGAGTATTATTATGTCCATCATGCAATTCAATGATTCATAGTTATCCCTACACTATAATACACTGGTAAAAGCCTTCATACTCACTGAAACTTATTCCCATAAAAGTTATATGTTCTCTCTCTGCCCTGAACATTTGTACTCCTACTCTCCCTAATACTCTCTTAAATACCTTACCACAACTTTATACGGACACTCCCAACTGATATTATTATCCATAATAACACTCACTGGTACTAGTTTGACATGTTATATCTAGCATATGCTAGTCATCTTAATATTGATACACTTGAATACTTGCACTCTCTAGGCACTCCTAGTGGTAGATGCCAACTCATAACTATACATGTCACATGCACTTAATAGGTACTAGTCCATCTTACTGATATACTACTGCTACCTCCAATACTCAGACTCTTACTGCATGATACACATGAAACTCCCACCTTGTACTTCACTTCACCTTTATGCAATTTACACATCACCTACTGTGCACTTGTGCACATAATTATAGACACTATACTTCCTTCCTCCACTCTTTAACACATCAACAACCTCAAATAGTAGGTGATATACTCTCACTAGACACATATTTACTCCATCCTGCAGATTTACCTACATCACATTACCCCATGTTGTTCCCTGCAAATTACACACTCACACCTATACTCCACTGCTATGCACTGCTAACTAGACTGCTGTTAGAACTGTCTATATAGAATTTTCTGTACCTATAGTTACCTCTGTATATTACTGCAGTTAGCTACAATTATAGCTCCCAATAATGTTGTTGATACTAAAACTTGCTGCTCTTTTTCAGTACCCAGGTAGAATCCCTTACTCCTAGGTTAATCTACTATAAATTGTTGCCACTACATGTATCTCACATCCTCCTTCATCCTTGATACTACGTCACCATGCCTCTATGTATTATAATACCCTTACAGAACTTTTCACTCATCCCCTGCTAATGACTATTGATACCTCACAACACACCCACACACATGTAACCTTCCATTACCCTCACATGTATCCTGTGATGTACTAAGCTGATACATCCAAATATTTTCTACAGGAACATACACCCTCTAGATTTCAGGTACCTAACTATACCATACTGCCTATTATGATGCAATCATTACTATTACCCCTTTATCCTACCAAATCCTGATTTTCTAAAATACTCTATATCACATGATACATATTCCTACACTGATACACATATATAAAACATCTATGTTAATACTAATACCAACTCCTGAAATCTCAACTAATACTCTATTCTTCCTTCTGCCATTGGTACTAATACTAACTATACTGACACAAATCATAGAATTATTGCTACAAAGGTACTGCACTATGAGTTATCTCTAGATTGATGTCCATAGCCCACATGTCCAACCATGAATCACTCATAGACCCATAAGCTACACTCCCAACAATCAACAATGATACTCAATGCCACAAACATATCTATAAGTTATCAAACTACTGCACTATCCAGGAAACCTCAGAAATTAATAAAATGAAGCTCTATAAGCAACTGACTAGATGAATTAAGGATATTCCTATTCCTGAGCTTGGGGAGGTCATGGAAATAAATTCTATAATAACCGAAGTGGAATGATAGAGATGATATGTTAAGAACCAATTTAAGATACAATATGATAATCATATATGTCTATCCGTAATCATGTTACCAAGAAACCTCACCACGCCAATAAGCGTAGCTGCGATAAACGATAGAGTCCATAAATAAGGTATATAACCCTATCATCATGTCACCTAGAATTTTTACTACACTAATCGGTATGGCAGCCAGAAACTCTAAATTTCATGACTAAGATACGTATATCCAAAGTTGGGCTCTGTATCCTTGCAATGCTAGTTGTATGGCCACGATAAACTCTAGACTCCATAACTAAAGAAGATATTTACCTTTCACACTGTTCTCACCAAATATGTCATCATAATATACCTTAATTTAGTCCATAAAATTTATCTCGATACAAAATCAAAGTCAACAACAAACACCAAGAATCAAATTCAACAACGAATAAGAAAGAGTAGACGAAAACAAGTGGAAACGGATTTTGAGATAGGATTTATTGTAAGGTTCTTATGGGTCGTCCTATGAATCTATTAAGAAATTCTAATTTGTGATTGAGTATTCTCTATCCAAATATCATTTTTCTATATCCTCCAAGGCTCGCAGTAATACAACTAAGTCGTTGCACTAACACAACATCGCTCTAATTGTGAAGCCTGACCTGCATGGGCCATCACAAAGTTGTGTCACGACCCGCACCCGATGTAAGGGCAAGAGGACGTGGGTATGTCCAGACTACGCCACGGCATCGACAGTAGAATGTTGTCTAGGTCAATAATACTATCTAGTCATCTCACACAATAGTATATGAAACCTGTCAATGATAACTCAACTCCAAAAGGAGGACTAGATGATAATATTATATGATAACCAATACTCAATCACAATATCTATAAGAAAGGAATGGCATGATATCAAATAAGGAAGGAAAGTCGTAAATCTCAAACTAGAATAGACACAACAAAATAACCAAGTCTATGAGTCTAGCAACAGATCATAACATGTCTAAATATCATTAACAACTCAAATGTCTAAGCTGGAGACAGATCCAGTATAATAAGAATATACTAGCTAAATGTCTACTATACTAGTTAAGCCTCCTCAACAGGTGGTACTGATCCTCTTCTGCCCACGATCTCCAAGTCTATACCTAAGTACGTCTTGGGGTCCGTAGTGAGTAGAGCACCACTCTTCTAAATTATCTAAAAAATATATCCAGTCAGAATTGAAGCGAAGCACACCTCTCATAACAGTTCCAATAATTATAAAGACCATATAACAGTTAATAGAGAGAACATACAAGATAATAAAACATGTACATGAATAAAACAAGATATGAGTAATATTGTAAGTAAATACAAGAACAAGAAACATCTTATACAAGAATCAAGAAATAACTATCTATGTAAGTGTCACGACCTGTACCCATTTTTTGGGATACAAGTACGTGTCCAAGCCCAGCCTACGTTGCAGAATCAACGTAGTAAGCTGTCTAGGCCATAATGCTCAAAGTCACAAAATGATATCTTTATTTCTCATTAACAAAACTAAACTCAAATTACAATATTCACAAGTTTTACATTTGATTATAAAAATACAATGTCATACAAAAATAGAAAACACAACAAAATAAATACTCAACTATCTAACTAGTCTCTAGGTTTGGCCTTCAATACAGTAGTATCTCCCCCAAAGATCTCATGCATAGAGTAGCAAGCGACTGTCTGAAAAATAGGTTTTCAGTCAGGAATGGAACGAGTACAATTCAAGCATGCAGTTCCAAATATATGATAACGACTATAAAAATCATGAATAGAAAATGACATATATGATATAATAAGCAAAATGAAAATTATGGCATGGAAAGTAAGCAAAACGACTAACATGAACTATAAGGACAAGTAAAACATGGAACAAGGAAAAATAACTATCTACGTGATTTGAAGTACATCATTCAATATATGATCGGCCTGGCATAGTTACACCACACGGTCTACAAGGTCTACTTTGCAATAATATAAATAAAGCACGATCTACAAGGTCTACTATACAATATGCAATACAATATGACAAGTTCTAAGGTCTGATCACATATTTACTTGGTACTTCCCTGTCCGACTAATCTAACATGGATTCACTAATTACGATGACATGGCATACATGGTAGAATTAAAATAGGATCCATAAAATATTATTTATGTAACGAACGTTTCAACAATCAAATATGCATCACTAATTATTCAATTATAGTAAATATCAATATTGAAAACACACAACAAATGTACTCGCCTAGGGTTCTTAGCTGGTGAAACCGATAATTCCATTGAGTCCAGGATAGTCCGCTTGGCTAGGGTTGTTGTGAAGGATTTTCGAATTTGCAAGAAGAATATGATTATGATCAGTCACGGTCAATGATTTATAATCGAAAGGATTTACGTAAATAATATTTATATTATTTTTGGGAATAATTTGAAACTAAATATTTACTTAGAAAATATTTATAAATTAATTTAGAAGTATATTCTCAATGCATAATAGGAATTAAATCCATTTTTAGGAAAATATTTATTTTATGATACTATAGAAGTCTTTAATAATAATTTTAGAAATTATCAAACCAAATAGAAGCCCAAAACTAATAAAGCACATATTTTAAAGTATATATATATTTTAATGTATATATATGTATATATATATATTATAAAATATATATATATATATATATATATATATATATATATATATATATATCTATATATATATATAAAATATATATATATATATATATATAAGCCCAATAAAATATCTAAAGAATAAGGGTCCCCAAATGAGCTCCAAATTAAAATTCCAAAAAAAAATCTTAGGGCTCAACCATTAGGCCCAAAACAACATTTTTAGGAAATTATCTATTACATTTTAAATGAAACAACATTTAGAAACATAATTCTTAATAAGAAAAAAATATATATTTATTTTAGAAAATATTTTTATAAAGTATTTAGAAATTATCATTCTTTTCAGAAACTACTAATAATTTTTGTCAGGATAATATATAATATATATATATATATATATATATATATATATATATATATATATATATAGTTTTTAGAAACTATTTTAAAGAACATACATAAAGGTCATCAGTTACTTAAATATAAATAAGATCATAAAATAATATATTTAAAACCAATAGGCAATAAGAATTAAAATCCATTAATTGAAGCCCTTTATTAATATTAAGACCAAATCTTAATAAAACCCATTTATAAAAGAATTATAAATACACATTTATCTAGTCCATTATCTAATACACAAAATATGGTCTAAAAGCTATAAAATATCTTTTCAATGAAAAGCCCAAATTATGTAAAATGTCCATATGAATAGTAAATATAAGAAGCCCTTCATTTATACTTTTTTTTCGGAATAAGCCAAAAATCCAAATATTACTTATATGCTAAAACAAACTTTTAATTACTTAATAACATATAATCAAAATCCTATAATTTTTTTTTGATATATATATATA
>JANAVB010007427.1:0-64787 GCA_029216955.1 Iris pallida | reverse complement strand
TTTGCCAGATTCGTTTGGGGATATGTCTTAGAGACTGCAGCTTATATTTTGAACTTGGTTCCTTCTAAGTCAGTACCTCTTACTCCCACAGAGCTGTAGATTGGGCGTAAGCCTAGTCTGAAACATGTTCACATTTGGGGTAGTCCAGCACATGTGCTGAATGGTAAAGCAGATAATTGGAATCTCGTACAGAATACGCTTGTTTGTAGGCTATCCAAGAGGAACGAAAGGAGGTTTATTTTTAGTCCTAAGGATCAGAAGGTCACTGTTAGCAACCAATTTCCGATTCTTAGAGGAAGACTATGTGATGAACCATAAACCCACAAGTAGAGTTGTTCTAGAAGAACTGAGACGTGAGACACCAAGTACTTCAGTACCAACAGTACAAGAGGATGAACCACAAATAACTGCACAACGTGTCACAAATGTTACACCACAACCGATAGTGCCTCGTCGTAGTGGGAGGGTTGTGATACAACCTGATAGATATATGTTCTTGGGAGAGTCGTCAGACTTCGTCCCTGAGGAACAAGATTATGATCCATGTACCTACAGAAGCACTCCAAGATAAAAATACAGAGTCTTGGCAAAAAGCAATGATATCTGAAATAGAATCTATGGATTCTAATCAGGTCTGGGAGCTTGTAGAACCACCCGTTGGTGTAAAAGCCATTGGATGCAAGTGGGTCTATAAGAGAAAAAGAGGATCAGACGGTAAGGTTGAAACCTTTAAAGCTTGGCTTGTAGCAAAAGGTTTTACTCAAAGAGAGGGTATCGATTATGAGAAAACCTTTTCTCCTGTAGCCATGCTTAAGTCTATTCGGATTCTTTTATCTATTGCAGCTCATCTCGATTATGAGATTTGGCAAATGGATGTCAAGACAGCTTTCCTTATGGAAGTCTGAGGAAGACATGCAACCAGACGGTTTATTGAAAAGGGCCAAGAGCATCTTGTTTGTAAGCTCAAGAAGTCCATTTATGGACTTAAGCAAGGTTCCAGATCTTGGAACATATGTTTTGATCAGGTGATAAAATCCTATGGATTTGATCAATGTCAGGATGAATCATGTGTATACAGAAAGTGTGACGGAAACGTGGTGGTGTTCCTAGTACTTTATGTGGATGACATCTTGCTCATTGGAAACAATGTGAAGGTTATATCTGATGTAAGGGTATGGTTATCCAAACAGTTTGATATGAAGGACTTGGGAGAAGTAGGTCACATCCTTGGGATCAAAGTTCTACGAGATCACAAGAAAAGGATGTTGGGCTTATCCCAAGCTTCCTATATCGATACTGTACTAACTCGTTTTAGTATGCAAAATTCTAAGAAAGGTTTCTTACCTTTTAGACATGGAATTGCTCTATCAAAGGCAGTGTTCGAAGACACCTAAAGAGATAGAGAACATGAAGGCAGTTCCTTATGCTTCAGCAGTAGGAAGCTTAATGTATGCAATGCTATGTACGAGACCAGACATCTGCTTTGCCGTAGGCATGGTCAGCAGATCAGTCTAACCCAGGACAAGAGCACTGAACTGTCGTAAAGTATATTTTGAAGTACCTGAAAAGGACTAAAGAGTATATGCTAGTTTACCAGACAGATAGTTTAGTTCCCTTGGGGTATACAGACTCAGATTTTCAGTCAGATAGGGATTCCAGGAAATCTACCTCAGGTTATGTGTTTACTTTGGGAGGTGGAGCCATTATGTGGAGGAGTATCAAGCAAAAATGTATTGTCGATTCCCCATGGAAGTCGAGTATGTGGCAGCCTCTGAGGCAGCCAAAGAAGCGGTTTGGCTCAGAAACTTTCTGTTGGACTTGGATGTGGTACCTAGTTTGCCTAAGTCTATTACACTTTATGTGATAATAGTGGTACAGTTACAAACTCGAAGGAACCATGAGCCCATAACAGGCAAACACATTGAGCGCAAGTACCACCTGATACGAGATTTCGTAAAGAAAGAAAAGTTGCTATGATCAAGATAGCATCAGACGACAACCTAGCTGATCCCTTTACAAAGAGCTTACCAGCTAAGGCTTTTGATAGTCATGTTGAGGGAATGGGAGTCAGATGTGTAGCAGCATGGCTTTAAGTATAAGTGGGAGATTGTAACAGTATACTGAAAAGCAATGCTTTTAGTATAAGTGGGAGATTGTTAGGGTATATACTAAAAGCATCACTTTTGTAGTAACCTTATTTCCTTAAATTTTGAATGAGAATCATATGGGAAATATTTGCATATTGTTTTGCAAGTGTTAATGCAAATGTCTGATATTCTATATTGTAGATAATGGTGTGTGGTGTCACACAGAAGATCATATTATCAGTTTCCTATGGAGTATATAAATAGTTCACAACCTAGATGGACTTGGACAATCTATTGGAAAGGTTGTAGTGTAATCTGGTATTAGTCTATCTTGACTATAAGTTTACACTAGTACACTTTGTGTGTATTGAACAGGACCACTTGAGGTTGTTCTCTTTGTACTGACTACATAAGAGAACAAATACCTCTGTTATTAGGATGCTTGTGCTCTTAATCTGGATATAATAACGGACATGTATATGCAGTGTGCATTACTTGACTCATAAAAGAGTGAGATTCATTATGGATCAACAACCTCTATGAATTGGGTAATAATAGTGTATGATGGGCTGTTGATTATAAATGGAATCCATGTCCCGATACATCGGGTTGATGATGTCCTCTTAAGGAGCTCATAAGGATTGTCATGTAAACCCTGCAGGTGGATTATATCGA
Source organism: Iris pallida (assembly GCA_029216955.1). Lineage (NCBI taxonomy): Eukaryota > Viridiplantae > Streptophyta > Magnoliopsida > Asparagales > Iridaceae > Iris > Iris pallida. Next base: position 62,025 of record JANAVB010007427.1, on the reverse strand, counting down.
CATCACAAAAAGTTGAGCGGTACTACTTAAGGATAAAAGATGTCGAATCAATATAGTTATCAGTAACTTAATTTGATCGACGGACATACGATATCTTAACATGGGGAGCCAAACGAGCATATAATAAAAGGAGCCCACAAACATAATTTGGGATTAGGGAGGTAGTGCAACAATAGCTCATTAGTGGACCGAGCTATTGTTAATGGGCCGGATTGTGTGTTCGGGCTGAACACGGGACATCCAGATCCATTAGGAGGCCTAACCCTAATTTCTCCTCATAGTCCCTGCCGTAGCCTATATATATCCTCTATTCTCTGGCCGCCAGATTACTGATCAGAAATCTAAAATTTTCTCTAAATTCATGATTCACGTAAGGAGAGAAAGAGAGGCTGCCAAGGAGAAGAAAAGGTTGGGAGATCGTCGCCCACACGACGTCCAACTCGAGGAAGGAATATGTGCAGAAGATCTTGGGGTCGTCCGCTCGAGATTGCCAGGAATTACTTGTCTCCTTTCCGCCGCTGGTATAATTCCTGAATCCTAGTTTCCGCCTATGAAGGGTTAGAACACGTATTAGATCTGTTTGACTTTCTATCGATCAATATGCACACCAAAGGAAGGGTCCTGGGAATCTCCAGTTCCATCAACACGGTGTATAGCTGTGCTGGATGATAGCACGGGTTAAGCGGGGACTTGCAGCGGGGCTCGCTACTTGCGCTGCAAGGGCCCCGGCTAACAAAATCTATAGAGTCCAGGATGGCTTGTTATGCCAGTGACCAATCACACGTAATATTGCACTTGGTATAAAAATAATAACAATTGACAGGAAAGAACATGGTAAGTTTCATAAGGCGCGACGTGGTCCGCCGGGGGTAAGTTTCAACGTATTTTTACATTATGCTTGTCATTGCTTGTTAAAATCCATTAGGATGGTTAGAAACATTCATACATTAAGTCATATAAACTCTTCAACCAAATGAGAGCTTGGAACTTAAATAGCCACGCACCAGTACAAAGTGTAATGTACTGATCCTCGCTCTCCACGCAGGTACCCCAAACTACGAAGGGCGTGCCGCTTAAAATCTCAAGGCGGCGTGGACACTTTTGAAGCCTCGTCCGCTTGTGAAGGCTTGTTTCTGGATTCCTTTTGAAGAAGACCCCGCACTCAGTCCAAAAGAAGATGACGACTCGACTCGCCTCGATAGCAGGTGGAAAGTGTTATGTTTTGCTTGTAAAAAGGGATGTAATGTATGGAACGACTATCTCATCGGCGTTCATTTTGTAAGTCGAGTCATGTTGTAGCCCGCACGGCAATGAATGTAATGAAGTCAATGTAAATGAAGTTTTATTATCAATGAAAAAGTCTACTTCTATTTTAATGTGTCAATCAATTTCTCTGCGTACTCTAACTTGATGTTGTGTTTCGGATGACCTTATAACTACGCCTTGTGCGATCGCAACTTAGGTTCGTACGGCATCACGCCTGGAGGACGACTATCGATTCTACGGAATTTGGGCGTGACATAATGGTATCAGAACACGGCTTTACATCCTATGGCCTCGCGTCTAGAGTTTCAGACCTTTGACCTCGCTTCGATGAGATAAGTTGTTCTATACAGTGAGTCTATAATAATTTGTGACTGATGTGTTGCCTTCGTATCGCAGAAGTGACGGAACCCACGGCCGAGCGAGCAGAGCGCTTCTAGCGGCTCTAGTAGTTCGCATCGTTCGTGGGCCGGACCTTCTAACGATACCATCGAAAGGATGCTGCACATGATGGAGGCGCAGCGGAACCAGTCCGAGAACCGACATCAACAGACAGAGGAACGACAGGCCCAGTTCGAAGCTCGATTCGACGTACATGGTCAACTTTAACAAAAGCAGCTGGATACCCTACAGCAGATCGTCCAGACAATTGTGGCCAACGAAAATTCTGTGACTGCACCTGCCGTCACTATGCCTACTGTCGCCGTGCCGGCGGTCCAACCCATTGAAGTCGACACGGAGGAGCCCGAGCGTTAACCTGCGGCACCGAAAAAGTACAACTTTGAAGTGTCAGAATTCAAGAAGGCGTGCCGCACTTCCTTCAGCGGTACCGAACGCCCTTCCATGGCGATCGACTGGTTGGAAGAGCTGGAAGATCACTTCGTGCTCCTCGGTATTTAAGAATCAAAGCAAGTCGCCTGCGCACAACTTCAACTACGGTTGAACGCGCACGACTGGTGGGCCGTGCGTAAGCGAGCGATCCGACCGGACAACACCCCCGCGCCGATCTCTTGGGCCACGTTCTGTAAAACCCCTATTTTTTTAAATTATTTTTTTATTATTTTATTAGACTTCAAATTTAATTTATACAAGTTATGGTTTTTATTAATTGAAAAATGACCTTAGCCATTGTTGTGTTTTGAGCACAAGACGACCATGAATTTTGGCACGAAAGATGTAGCAGCGTACTTTGACTAGTATATTAGCCATGTCGTGGGAGGCCTAGCCATAGTTCAGTCTGAATTAGGAAAACCAGGCCGAGTTGTGAAATAACGCATTTAAAATTTTATGTAGATATTATTTTATATTGATTTTTAGATAACCCGGTTTGTCCAAACCAGTCCGAATTGGGCCCGAACCAATTTAAGCCCATGTAAGCATGTAGTGTGACCAAATGTGGTCATGTAGGCATATTTTATGTATATACAAATATTTTCTAAATTATTTTAGAATTTTATGCGCAATTTCTAATTACTTAATTATTCGTACTAGTACTGGTATTTTATTATTAAATAATATCGTTCAATATTTGTACAAAATTTTTGGACCCGGATAAGAGTGTGCGGTATAAGTTCACCCATTGAAAAGATTTTTATTAATCTATTATTATTAAAATTTATTTTGCGAAGATTTAATAAACATGATTTTTTATAGAGATATTATTATTATTTTTAGTTAATTTATTGTGATTTAAATTTTTATATATGTAGATATGTTTAAATATATTAAATAATTGGGTAGATAATATTTAATTTGGTATTTAAAATTTTAAATAAGATTTATGGATATATGCATATATATATACATGGTTATAAATATATAGAAAAGATTTAAAGAAAAAAAGAAAGAAAAGAAAAGAAAAGAAAAAAAGAAAAAAGAAAGAAAGTCAAACCCACCCCTTAAAGGGGCGGGCCCCACCCCCTCCATGCTTGCTGCGTACAGCAGCAAGCCTCGAAAATTTTCGTTAGTGGGTCGGGTTATTAGTATTAGTAATAATAGTAGTGTTAGGTTTTTACCTAATTTATTTTATATATAACTTTCTCCATAGACCTCAAACCCTAGACTTCCAAAACGAAAATTGCGGCAGAACATACCCTCTTCGTTTACGAGTTCGTTTCACCAGCAATGGAGTTGTGTGCGCGACGAACGGAGCATCGAAAGTCAGCCCCTCGTCATCCACGCAACAGTTTTCCACTTTAAGGTGTCCCACTTCCCCGATCGATATCTCCCTCATTTTAAATCCGTTTTTAGATACGTAAATTCGTGTAGAAAGCCCACATGACCCCTTCGAGATCCCCTAGGTGGATTTTGACATGGCCATCCAACTTGCTCGAAAAATTGAGGCAAAGTTGGAGAAAAACCACCTTTTCTGGAATTTAAAAACTCTTTCAAAACACCAACTTGTCGGCCACTTTTCTCGCTGTCCATTAAACTTTCATAAAAAAATAATTAAAGATAGTAAATAACAACATAACCGAGATTGTAACGAACATTTTGGATTCACTTTTCATCTAGTATGTAGAAAGTTACACGTTGTTAAAGTTTCATCAAAAATTATAAATTCTGTTTTCAAAAATTTGAAAAATACCCCGATATGGTGTCCGTCCCGACAAACCGGGCGACGTGGTCGCACACTATATGCATCAAAGGCGCGTATGGATGTTGTCGACGTGTGGGAACTGACGGAACCCGATTTTGTTGCATGTGTGCGACGAAATCAGTGCGTATCCGTCGAGATACCCCGTATCGACCCTTTGCAAATTAAGTTACAACTTTGTGTACACTCATCAAATCACGACGAAACTTGCGCCATTGGACTCGAAATATTTTTTTGGTCCTGTGAGCCAAGTTTGGTTCAATTCTGAGACCGTTGATCGGGATGCTATTTTGGCGGGCCCACAATCCCACTCAACGGGCGATTTTGTGCACAGCCCACCGGAATTCAAAATTGGACATACCGTTGAGTTCGTCTCCTCCAAAAAAATCTGTAGACATGTAGTTTGACGACTTTAGAGACCGTAGATTTTGGCACGTATTTCGGTGCAAAGCGGGTCCAACGGCGGATATCATTTTGACCCGAAATTATGATTTTGCCCCTGTTCCAGAATTTAACTTTTGGACAGGCGTTTCCTAGACATATCTTATATTCCAAACTCGTTCATGATGTTTGTTGCAGCATCCGGAGTCATCTGTGGGATTTGGCTTTTCTTGCTTTGTTTATTTGCCGGTTCGAGCTACTGGATTATTCTCTTTTGCACATAACCTCAGGCAAGATACCTTGCCATCTTTACTGCTTACATTTAGTTGCATTTTATTTCATTTATTGTATCTATATTCCTTGTTTATTATTTTCTTTTGCTTGTGGACCTAGAGTTAAGAGACTGCCGTCAATAGAGTGCATGTCATTAACTTTGTCACGATTGTATCACGAGTTGTGTGTGAGTTGTGAGTATCATGTAGTGGTCACTTGTGTGTTGGCTGATCACCCGTACGCATACGTAGGAATAACTGTCGATAGATGCATGTTAGAAGACTTGACAGTTATCTATTATAAAACCGTGTGGTAGAAACGACACGTGTTGGTGTATCATGGTTACGATGCATGTACAGTATCATTGGGGGGAGGGACAGCTACTAGCGTAGGGGCTACATTTACTTTTTACACATATTATGGGTGATAGTGACTCGGATGAGCACTACGTGCTGCCCGGCCGATGTAGGAGCGTAAAAAGTGCTTCAAAGAAAGAGTCATCTCATTCATAAGTGATCTACTTTACGCCTAGCAGAACGGATAATTTTTTACGCCCAAGACTAGGCTAATCAATTTACGCCTAAGAAGGCTGATCATTTTACGCTTGGGTCTACACCTATGATTTTACGCCAAGGACAGAGCAGCCACTTTTACGCTGGACAAAGCTGTCAAATCTTGCATTTAATGCAAACTCTGACATGAAGATATTAATGATGGCATATATCACAAAGGGATTTGTCTTTACACAGAGACCAATGTTGTCGTTTAGTGTGTGGATTGAGCTACTTTACGCTCATACTACGGCTTCTTTTACGCACGAAGATTATATGAGCCTTTACGCTCAACAGTCGACGTGTGCGTAAAGTCTATTTGAGCTACTTTTACGCTCAAGGTTATTCAATAACCACTTTATGCGGGAAGTCTATGTCAAGGCTATTTTACGCCAAATCCACTGCTTTATGCTCAGAGTACATTGGGCTATTTTTACGCCCTATTCTCCTCCACCAGTTTGGAACGTGGTTTGCTTACGTGGCTTTCATGCCACTCTTTTCGAAGAACGTGTGTACATGCATCCTATCCTTACTGAAGTGATGGGACACACGTCAACATGCAGAGGATGGCTTCGATCATGGGTGGCAGTTTAGCGTAAAGATGGAACTTTTGCTGAGTTTTTACGCACAAGAGCCCAAGTCTATAAATAGACTTATTTTTCTTATAACAAACACACACAGAGGAAGAAAAAAACACAAAAAAAAGATAGAGAGACAGGAGAGAATACAGAGATCAGAACTTCGAGATTTTGATTCTCCAGAGCATTCTTCTTCAACTTTTCTTTCAGAACAGAGTGAAGCAAAGCAGAAAAGCATTCGGCCTCGCCATCAGTGCCCAAGTGCGTCGATACCTTTCTGGTGACTTAGTTCTTCCAAGTTGTTCTACTTCAAGTAGTGATCTTCATCATCATCATATGGTCCAAGGAACAAAGTGCATTTACAGATCAGACTTCCATAGCAATACTTTTCCAGAATCAAATTTGTACTTCTTGTACTTTTTCTCGTTTTATTTTCAAAAGCCAAATTTCTCCAAGGCATTTTGTTAAGTGAAACAAAAATGGCGACTCTGCTGGGGACGACCTTCTCCTCTAACGAGGAGACGATTGCTCAATATGATGATGTTTCGGTCGGTTCGAATAAGACTCTGGTTGTGCACTTCGACCAGACTGCCTATGAAGAAATGCTCCGAACTGGGGGTGGTTCTCGCCACTCCAATGTTCAAAAGTCTCGCAAAGCACGAAAAGTTTGGATTCTCAAATCCAAGTGGTTTCTGATCTCTCTGTTGCTTCTGATGACAAGGGAATTCTCCCACTCCTGTCGTAGGGGCTCCCGTTCGTAACGAGGCAGTCCTTACTTCAGAGTTGTACTCAAGTGTGACGATTTATCTTCCGTTTGTAACGGTAAAGATAATCAGGTTTCACGCCCACTGCATAAGAATCAAATTTTACGCTCAGTGGGTAAGAACCAAACTTTACGCTCAGTACATAAGAATGAATCTCCCATTCGTAATGGCGCAGACTCTAAAGTTTATGCTTCTGAGTGTAAGAATCAGTCTCCCGTCGGTGACGTGGTAGGCCAAAATAAATACGCTCCTCGCGTAAAGCAAAATCTCCCGTCTGTGACGTGGTAGATAATCAATTTTTACGCTCCACGCGTAAAGGTAAGTCTCCTGTCTTTGACAGTGTAGATAAAATTCATAACGATATTTGCACATCTAATGTGAATGTACCTAAACGTGTGCAGCGTAAAAATGTCGTTGGTAAAACTTCTGTCCTACACCAACAACCTTCTTATACTTCTTTACGCAAAGTACCAAACTTGCAAATTACGCGCCATGAAGATGGAGTCCTTCGTGCTAAATCTCAAGATTTACGCACACAACTCCAAACGCGTAAAAATGTACAGTTTGGTTCTGCGAATGCAGCCAGTAATCTTCTTTATACACAAGGGACTAAACGTTTTTCTACCCCAAATGTAATAAAGAAGAATACTCCATCTGTTCCTTCTGACCTACGTGAATTGCTAATACAAAAGCGTAAGAATTCACAATCTCCGGTGACACTCCCCCAAGAAAATATCATTGTGAATATCACCAGGTTGTGATCAACTGTTGTTGTTCGGCTTCAAAACGGTCAGTTTTTGATCGTTTAAGTTTTAACTCGTCTCAACATCAAGCTGAAGACCAAGAAGATGAGCTGTCATATGCATCAGTCAACATGGCATCTCATACTAACAGAGGACGACGTCCGAGACGGAACATGTCCCAAAATCCAGGTCAACAACAGTTCAACAGACTTCTTGATTCCTTTGAAGGGGTATATCAAAATACTCGATCAAGAAGACAAAGACAAATGCAGACTTCTGATTCAGAAGCTGGAGGTACTCAATCTTTTGAGTTCGTGACTGACAGTGTGGATTCATACTTCTATACAAATCCTTCTGTATCTTCAAGAGATGTTGAATCCTACGCTGTTGGAGATGAACCAGAGACGTCATCTGCTAATACGGAACAACGTCTCACTGCCGTGGAACAATCATTGAAAGACATGCTTAACATGGTGCAAAGCATGCATCAGATAATTTTGAATCAACGAACTGCTCAACCTACAGTAATAACTCCGGTACCAGTAGCAGCACAAACTCAAGATAGTCAAGGGGCTGATATACCTTTGAATATTTAAGAGCCTGCTGTTAATCAAAATTCTGCATCTCCAGATCCCATCATTCCAGAAGATGTACCACCTCCAGTGGGGGTTACGGTACATCCAACGATTATTCAATCAAATGTTTCCTCAAACCAGTGAAGCCATTCAAGCAGTGCGTGAACTCAAAGCACAGTTTGAAGTTTTGAGGTACAAAGATCAGCTCCAGAGGTTAGGGATTAAGCAACCTTATCCTCCTCATTGGAATGATGTACCCTTTCCACCGAAGTTCAAGCCGCAATCCATGGTTTTATTCGATAGAAAAGCATCTCCCAGTCAATATATCAATTACTTTGATATTATGACTGTACACTTGCAGAAAAATGATGCTCTTCTCACTCGAGTGTTCATCGGGTGTCTGACGGGTTCAGCTTACGACTGGTATCGTAGCTTACCCGATAACTCTATTTCTTCTTTTGACGAATTCAAGGCAATGTTTCTCTCCCGCTTCTATGAAGGAGGTATGGACATGAACATGTCCTCCTTGATAGAAATCAAACAAAAGGAGAAAGAAGATACTCGGACGTTCATTGAGCATTTCCGACAGGCTACTCTAATATGCCTCCTGGTATGCCAGATTCAGCGTTGATTGATACATGCAAGATGAATCTGCGACCATCCATTGCTGTCTTCACAGGTTCCCAATTCACAGATTGAGCTTCGTTTATCATAGCAGCAGTTTCTGCCGAGACCAATGGTAGGTTGGCTCGTGAACACGGGATAATTTTTGCTTCAGAAGATAAAGGGAAGAAAAGTAATCCTGGTAATAATCCTGGCAATCGTAATGTGAAAGGAAAATATACTCTTATGGTCAATCTTTCCAAGAACAAAACGACGCCAAATAATCAGGAATCTTCCAGGCCAAAGGAAGAAAACTCTTTTGACGAAAGTGATATCCCAGGGATATTTTAATGTCTGGTGAAAAGTGGTAAACTTCAGATTCCAGAGCCAAAAAGACCTAATGAGGTGAATCTGACTGACAATCCCAAATATTGTATCTATCATAGATACATTAATCATTCTACCAGTGCTTGCTATGTCTTGAAAAAAGATCCAAGAGCTGATAAATGGTGGCGCTATCGCTTTAACCAATGATGACCATACGGTTACGACCAATATGGTTTCTCTTTAGTTCGGGGATTTTCCTCCATAACAAGTCCCAGATAGAATTATTCCAATTCCGAAGGCGACAATGAAGATCGTGAATATCCCGCCTGCCAGGGAAGAAAATACAGGATTGCTGTCGCTCACATTGAAGAATGGTGAAATCATGTGGGTACATCCTGACTTAGTACCTGAATTGGAAAATAAAGGTAAAACTTTAAAATCCAAGAAAGGTAAAAAAGTCAAAACCTGCAACATGATTTCTCATGTTATTCCGAATCCTGATGACTTGGATCATCTATGGGATGGCCTTCCTCTAGAAAATAGACTGAAAGGACTAAACATCTGTCCTCCAAGTCTAGCTCCTCCTACCAAGCTCAAGCTTACTCATCAGCAGTGGCTAGCCATGAATAGTATTCCTTTATACCGGGCACAACAAGTTTTTGCTGCTTATGAAAAAGCTCCAACAGGGATTTCTCCTCGTATCCCGAATCCTTTTCCTTCCTTAACTACAGAGACGTCTATGCTTCATTCTCCTGTAGTTGCAGAGGTTTCCTCTCTTCCTGTGCTGAAACACCTGTCCAAAGCTCACTGCCTATCCACTTGTATAGTCAGCAATCTGTCCTTCTCATGAGGAAGATGGGTTATAACTTTCAAAAGGCAGAAGGTTTGAATTATGATAAAGGAATACGTCTTCCTTTACAAATTCAAAATCAGAATTCCACTGCTGGATTGGGTTCTGAAGTTCCTCGTAATAACCCTCACAAGAAGAAGGCTAAGGAAAGAAAGACTAAATCCTGTAATATGGTACTTTCTTCTCCTAAGTCTGAAAAGAAACTTTTGCTGGTACAAGATTGGAAAAGAGTACCACAAAGAGTATGAGGGATCCTCCAAAGAAGCAGAAGATGTAGTGAAAACTCTACCAGTTCAACCTTCTCCTGTTCCTGTTAAACCGTCTGTGGTTGAAAAGGGGAAACAGAAGGCAGTACGCTTTGATACCCCATTGAAGTCTGCTTCCAATCAGGGGGTGGTGATGAAGCCTTACAAGTTTGACATTCTAGCTCAGTTAGCCAATACTCCGGCTAGACTATCTATATTTGAACTGCTTCGCCTTTCCAAAGAAAGCAGAGAGACTTTGAGCGAAGCTTTACTTCAAGCAGATTCATGCTTGGCTCAACTCAAGACTCCTGATAATATACCAGTGTCATGTCCGCAATGTCATAGTATGATGGAAGCAATTCCCAACATCACTTTTACACAAGAGGATATGCTATTGAAATACAACAAGCATGATAGGCCTTTGTGCTACACTGGATATATCGGATCCACTAAAATTGACAGGATTTACATTGATCCTGGGTCTTCAATTAGTATAATTCTTCAGAGTATGCTAAGACCCCTGAGGATTCCTACTAGTGAGCTGACTTACACTAGTACTACGATAGTCGGTTTTAACTCTGGCAAGAGCAAACCACTGGGAAGATTCGTCTGCAGATTCAGATTGGTGATCTTCGAACTATGGTAACTTTCTATGTTATCAACTCGGACGTATCCTACAATATTCTTCTTAGAAGACCGTAGATTCATGAGCACAATATTGTGCCTTCAACTCTTCACCAATGTTTCAAAGTATGTGGACTCCCAAGGAGTTGTGAAAACTGAGTTTGCTGATATTAATCCGTTCAAGGGTGTCGAAGCCTACTTTCTCTGATTCAAGGCTTTATAAACAAGAGCATGTGAAAGATATATCAGACATGGCTGAAGATCAATCATTCATCTGAGGATCAGTCTATTAATGAAGATCCGCCAGAGGGAGCAACCTTTGAAGATCATAGTCAAGGACGAATCCAATCCCAACCTGTCAATGATCAACCTTTGATAATCAAGGTTAAAGGAAGAACTCAAACTTCATTCTGAGGAATCAATAAATATTCCTGCTAAGAGCCAAGTTCACCTTTTATGATCAAGGTTCAAAGGGCGTACTTCTTGTACGAATGATCCAGAATCACCATTGATCGTCAATCTTGGCAAATCTACGCAGAAGACGGATGATGGTCCACTGTTGATTAATTCCGAAGCGTAGCAATCAGACTGTAAATGATGTAAATATTGATCATTCTGTACTTTTTGATATCAATGAAGATTTCCTGTTCGAGTATATGGCTGTCAAGTTTATTGAGAGAATGACTTTATCTTCTGATAATCAAAGTCATCAATATAAAGACAACATAGAACCGGAAGAAACTTTATACATTGATCATAAGGAGAATTCTTTTCCTCCTCATGTCGATGTCGGACCTTATGCTCAAAAGTTCTTGACATCTTCTCCCTATCTGCTTCCTGTAGCCGCTTCATCACGAGCTTGCGTAACTTTCAGACGTCACGAAGAATCCTATTTCGTGGTCCCATCTGATAAGAAAAACAAGCGTCAAATTGTGTTTGGCCTGGCTAGAAATGTCCCTGTTACTCAGACAGATAATCTGAAGGATAAAGATAAAGGAAGAATCCGAATTGACAAATACAGTCAGCAATCTATCAAGATCATCCAGAATATGGGGTATGATTTGAAGACTATGCAAGGTCTCAATCAAGGCAAGGGCAGACGACTACCATTATGTGGTGATCCGTTTTACCAAAAGACTCGTCATGGGTTGGGATATGATCCGTCCCACATGTTTAATGACGATATACAAGAAGAATTATTTCTAGCTCTTCGCAATCATCAGATTTGGAAGAAATTCTATTTATCGAATCCGATATGTCTCGTTCCTCATATTGTGAATCTGGGCATATATCCTCAGTCAATATGGTTCAAGCCGATGATGAATCAGAACCATTTGAGAATGATCCTTGGGCTCAACAGATGGATACTCAATGGGAACTTCATTTTGAACAGCGACAGCCACCTACAGAAATGAGGTTACCCAGATTGATGTTGGAGATGGAATTACGTCCAAACCAATATTCATCAGTAAAATCTTTCTAAAGATGAAAAGGAAGAGCTGATAAAACTTATCAAAGATTACATTGACATCTTTGCATGGAGTTATGAGGATATGCCAGGGCTGATCCTAAAGTTGCTACTCATAAACTCAATATTTTGCCTAATGTCAAGCCTGTAAAACAACAGCAACGACGCTTTAGACCAGATATGATGGATGCAATTGAAGTAAAGTCAAAAAGCTGATACATGTGGCTTTGTTCGTGAAGAACAACACCCAGATTGGGTGGCCAATATTGTTCCTGTTATGAAGAAGAACGGAAAAGTCCGAGTTTGTATAGATTACCGAGATCTTAATACGGCTTGTCCAAAGGATGAATTTCACTTCCCATTACTGATGTCATGATAGACAATATATGCGGTTTTGAACATGTCTTTCATGGACGGATTCTCAGGATACAATCAGATCAAGATGCATCCAGAAGATGAGAAGCATACATCTTTTCGAACACCCCTTGGGGTTTATTGCTATACGGTTATGCCGTTTGGTCTTAAAAATGCCGGTGCCACATATCAACGGGCTATGAGCAATATCTTTCAAGAACATCTACGAAAAATAGTTGAATGCTACGTAGATGACATTGTTGTTAAAAGTCGGTCAAAGAATGATCACATTCAGGACTTGAAGACAGTATTTGAATTGATGTGCCAACATCAATTGAAAATAACCCTACTAAGTCTTTCTTAGGGGTTTCTAGTGGCAAGTTTCTAGGATTTGTCATTACCCTCAAGGTATCCATGTTGATCCTGATAAGGTTAAAGCAATTCTTGAAATGCGTCCTCCTCGTAATCTGAAAGAACTCCGTGGCTTTCAGGGCCGTATTGCTTATATCAGAAGATTTATATCTAATCTTTCTGGGAGATGTCAACCTTTCTCCCGTCTATTAAAGAAAGGGGTATCTTTCGTCTGGGATGAAGCGTGTCAAAAAGCCGTCAATGACATTAAGCAATATCTTACAAACCCGCCTGTTCTGGTACCTCCGGTGATAGGAAGACCATTTTTGCTATATGTTCGAGCCTTGGATCATTCACTTGGCGCTCTTTGGCACAAAACGATGCAGGCCATGAGCAAGCATATATTACCTCAGTCGAATGATGGTCGGAGCTGAACACAGATATACTCCTGTAGAAAAGGAATGTATAGCTTTGGTTTTTGCCGTCCAAAAGACAAGACATTATGTCACTGGACAGACTATTCGTGTCATCTCCAGAATAAATTCCATTCGGGTATTGATGAGAAAACCGAGCATTCTTAATTCCAGGTTAGCTACCTGGGCGATGTTGCTCACTCCTTATGACATGGTTTATGTGCCTCAAAAATCAGTGAAGGGCCAAGCGTTAGCTGATTTCTTAGCTGCTCATCCTATACCTGAAACTTCGAAGTTATATGAAGACATTCCAGACGATAGTGGATTGTAACATGACTTTGAAGAATAATTATGGCAATTATATTTTGATGGAGCATCACGAGTGGGACCTAAAGGCAATATTGTCTCTGGGGTAGGAATTATCTTGGTTTCTCCTGACAAAATGGTCATATACCGTGCCTATTCTCTTATGAGCCATGCTCTAACAATGTAGCAGAATATAATGCTCTATTGATTGGTCTCAAAGTAGCAAAACAATTGGATATTGAATTCTTAGAGGCTTATGGAGATTCTTAATTGATCGTTAATCAAGTTAGAGGGACTTATGAAATCAGAAATCCTGATCTCATCCCCTATCATCAGGTGGTAGTCGAGTTCGTCCTATCATTCAAAGGATTCTTCATTGAATTTGTACCGCATTCTCAGAATGTGGAGGCTGATGCTCTTGCCAGTTTAGCTGCAGACTTGGCTGTCCCAATCCGAAGGCAAAATACAATTACTTTGTTGGACCGAGACTTGTTCTGTGTGAAGAGTAATCTGTATATTGAACAAAGTTATGTTACAGAGGCAAGTTCCCCAGAAAGATTGGAGAACCCCATTCATTGATTATGCAATTCATAGGATTTTGCCTGAAGATCCTAAAGAAGCTACATTAATTAAGAGACGATCGTTTCGATTCTATTATGATTCGTCTTTACATATGCTATATCGTCGTTCATATAACGGACTCTTGTTGCGCTGTCTCTCAGAAAGTGAAGCCAAACAAACATTGCGTGAGGCTCATGATGGTGTCTGTGGTGCTCATCAACCGGGTCCAAAGTTGCAAGATCGAATTCGAAGAATGGGGTATTATTGGCCCTCTATGATAGCAGATGCTGTAGACTATGCCAGAAGATGTAAAGCATGTCAGATTCATACTGATTTTATTCATCAGCCGTCTGAATTTCTACATCCTACAGCAGCCTCCTGGCCCTTCGAAGCTTGGGGTATGGACATCATTGGTCCTATTAACCCTCCCTCTGTCAAAGGACATCGGTTTATAGCTATAACCGATTACTTTTCGAAGTGGGCAGAAGCAGTCCCCCTTGCGGAAGTGAAAACATCTAATGTGATCAGTTTCATCAAGCACCATGTCATTTATCGCTTCGGGATTCCTCGACGGATAATTCATGACAATGGTCCATAATTTGCCAGTCAAGCATTTTATTGATTCTGTGACAAGAATCGAATTCAGAATTTGGCTTCTACGGCTTATAATCCAGCTGCTAATGGTTTAGCTGAAGCTTTCAACAAAACGATCATCAAACTTCACAAAAAGTTTGTCTCTTCTAATAAAAGAGATTGGAATGAGAAGCTTGGAGAATGTTTATGGGCATATCGAACAACGGTCCGGACTCCTACTAGTTTTACACCATTTTCACTGGTTTATGGATGTGAAGCTGTCCTCCCATTGGAAATCCAGATCCCTTCTCTTCGAATTGCTATTGCTAATGAGCTAACTACAGAAAATAATGATCGCTTACGACTCCAAGAACTTGAAGGATTGGACGAGAAGCGTCTTCAAGCACAACAGCATATTGAGCCATATCAAGCCCGTATATCTCGAACTTTTAATCGTAAAGTCAAGGAGAGGGTATTTGAAGTTGGCGAGCTTGTATTAGCTGTTCGGAGACCAATGGTGATGACTCACAAAAGCAAAGGGAAATTCCTAGCAAAATGGGAAGGCCCGTATGTAATTGAGTCCGTGTTCTCCAATGGTGCCTATCGGTTGTCAAAACCCAATAGAGATCTACTCATGCTGCCGATCAATGGCAAATTTCTTAAGAAATACTATGTATAAAAAGAGAAGACAGAACAAAAATAAAACTTCTTTTATTTTTGTTCAATATAAAAGATTAAGGACGAGGGCCACTCCCTTCCTTATTGAATACATAGTCAGCCAATGCATAGAAGGCATCATTTCCTGAACCCATAAAATTTTTACAGACGGTCATCCTCAATGCTTCTTCTTCAGGAGTTTTTTCTGGCTCTACTAAGAAAGCAGAGATGTCTTGGGATGGCTTGGGCGTAGTCTTTTGTATCTTTTACGCTGACACGAACAACGTGGGCGTATGATGTTGTTTCAGTTTTACGCTAACACGTACAACGTGGGCGTAAAAAGCTGAAAGTTTGGTTTATCTTCTTCTTCCTCGACAGTCTTTTTCCAGCCAAAGAATAGGGTTTTACCCATCATAGGCGGAGCCACGGCCGGGTTAGGATTTCGTTGTGCTGTTGATGACTGAGTGGGGGTTTTCACATGATCAGTCGATGAGGAATCAATGGCTGGTTTCTTCCCCTTGCTACCGGCGGCGGATGATTTCTTAGGAGCCATCAGATCAGAGTTTTGAAGAAAGAAAAAGGGCAAAGGAATTCAAGAAGATGAGTAAAAGTGTTTTCTCTCTCTAAAAAGACCTATTTATAGAGAGATTCAAAACCGACTGTTGGATATCTCCGCTTTTACGCAGATGACTGTTGCGTATCCCAAATTTTACGTTGGCAGATCAAATCTCAACTTTTACGCTTCTGTTCAAAGTGTTTCAAATTTTGGAGATATTTGAAAACTTTGAAAGGGGTCTTGTAGGAGCATAAAAAGTGCTTCAAAGAAAGAGTCATCTCATTCATAAGTGATCTACTTTACGCCTAGCAGAACGGATAATTTCTTTACGCCCAAGACTAGGCTAATCAATTTACGCCTAAGAAGGCTGATCATTTTACGCTTGGGTCTACACCTATGATTTTACGCCAAGGACAGAGCAGCCACTTTTACGCTGGACAAAGCTGTCAAATCTTGCATTTAATGCAAACTCTAACATGAAGATATTAATGATGGCATATATCACAAAGGGATTTGTCTTTACACAGAGACCAATGTTGTCGTTTAGTGTGTGGATTGAGCTACTTTACGCTCACACTACGGCTTCTTTTACGTACGAAGATTATATGAGCCTTTACGCTCAACAGTCGACGTGTGCGTAAAGTCTATTTGAGCTACTTTTACGCTCGAGGTTATTTAATAACCACTTTACGCGGAAAGTCTATGTCAAGGCTATTTTACGCCAAATCCACTGCTTTACGCTCAGAGTACATTGGGCTATTTTTATGCCCTATTCTCCTCCACCAGTTTGGAACGTGGTTTGCTTACGTGGCTTTCATGCCACTCTTTTCGAAGAACGTGTGTACATGCATCCTATCCTTACTGAAGTGATGGGACACACGTTAACATATGCAGAGGATGGCTTCGATCATGGGTGGCAGTTGTTAGCGTAAAGATGGAACTTTTGCTGAGTTTTTACGTACAAGAGCCCAAGTCTATAAATAGACTTATTTTTCTTATAACAAACACACACACAGAGGAAGAAAAACACAAAAAAAGACAGAGAGACAGGAGAGAATACAGAGATCAGAACTTCGAGATTTTGATTCTCCAGAGCATTCTTCTTCAACTTTTCTTTCAGAACAGAGTGAAGCAAAGCAGGAAAGCATTCGGCCTCGCCATCAGTACCCAAGTACGTCGATACCTTTCTGGTGACTTAGTTCTTCCAAGTTGTTGTACTTCAAGCAGTGATCTTCATCATCATCATATGGTCCAAGGAACAAAGTGATCATTTACAGATCAGACTTCCATAGCAATACTTTCCCAGAATCAAATTTGTACTTCTTGTACTTTTTCTCGTTTTATTTTCAAAAGCCAAATTTCTCCAAAGCATTTTGTTAAGTGAAACAACCGATAGTGTCTCGGATGAGCGCTACTTGACGGCCACTCCTTATTACTTGCTTGCGTGAATTCGTTACAGCCCCTGCGTAGAACGTTGTCCTCAAAGTGCATATCACATAGATGGTTAGGAACCATGCTGTGTTGTAGTTTATAGTATTTTTACTTATGCAGTTATAATGGCATGTTCTTCCTGTATCTTGCTACGTCTCTCTGAGGACCTGGTTATCTCTCCAGGTGTGTACTTTCATGGTTTACTGTAGGTGTTCTAGCCAAGATTGTGGGCGTCTCTATTTCTTCGAAGATGATCGCTCTTGGTTCGTCTTGATACTTTTATGGATCATTTTTTTGTATACTTTATCTCCTTTGATAGTTGGTAGTGGATTTTGTCTCCGCCCAACGATTGTACCATAAATATTCAAGTTGATTTATACTATTATTCTTTTTATTATGGATGAGATTTAGTTGTCTTGGATTACTACATTTGACAGCTTATGTATACATACAAGGTTTCTATATATTGGAGTGTGCTTCGTATGTATGCAGCTGGCATGATACGTATCTGGTCCCAAGTATTTTGGGACTGAGGCGTTACACGTTTTGCAAAGCTTTTGAAGTCCAGTACCTTTCGTCAGCCGTTCGTCAAGCGAAGGAAAATAAATTCATGCAGTTGAAGCAAGGGAGCCGGACAGTGGAACAGTATACCGCAGAATTCAACAAATTGTCTAAATTTGCTGGTGCTTTCTGCCTACAGAGTGCCGAGTGCGACGGTTCGAAGTGGGTCTGTGACACTCTATCGGTGCGCATGTCGGGGTCCCAGAGTACAAGACTATAGGCGAGGCTCTGAATCACGCTCTCCGCCTTGAGAACCTGCATCCTTCTAGTGCTGACGACGTTGTGCGCCACTCCAATCACAAACGTCCTAGCTATACGGGAGGTAACAATTACGCGTCAAAGCGTCCAAACAACGACGGCTATAGAGGACAGAACCCACTACCTCGATGTACCAAGTGCAACAATTTCGGACACGATGTCAACCACTGCTTCACCGGGGGAGCATGTTTCGTTTGTGGAGAAAGGGGCTACCGAGCTCGAGACTGCATGGGCCGAAGACCAAATCATCCCAACGTACCACCACAACAATATCACCAAGTGAATCGATGGCAGGCACCCCGACCTCCTCTGCCCACTCAACCCGCACCACAAAATGGCCAAGATCATCGCCCCAACACTCAAGGTCGCGTCTAGGCCATGACTCGAGACGAAGCGCTGGCATCAGATACAGTAGTGTCAGGTATACTAAATTTTAATAATGTGCTTGCTTGTGTGTTATTTGATTCAGGGGCTTCGTATAGTTTTATATCGGCGGACTTTGCCGTCGAGCACAAATTTCCTATAATATTAGATCTCGACCTTAGCGTAAGCACACCTTCGGGCACACCACTACTAATAAATTTAGCCTGTGGCGACGGGATCATCTGTATTGGGGGTAAGAAGATCGGTCTTGATGCGATAGTCCTAGATATGAAGGACTTCGACATCATACTGGGTATGGATTGGCTCGGTCCTTGCAACGCCACTATCGATTGCGCAGAAAAGAAGGTCACCTTCCGTATACCTGGAGTGCCTGAATTTTGCTATACGTGTGGTGAAGCACCGCCAGCCTGCATGGTAATCTCGGCAATTTCTGCTCGGAAGCTACTTCATTCTGGGTGCGAAGGCTATTTAGCGTCCGTTCGTAACATGAGACAGGATGGTGCAAACGCGGGTGAGACCGACGTTGTGGCAGAATTCCCAGACGTGTTCCCGGACGAGCTACCCGGCATGCTACCCGATCGAGAAATAGAGTTCACCATTGACACATTCCCCGACACTCGGCCGATCTCGAAAGCTCCGTACAGAAAGGCCCCTGCAGAATTGAAGGAATTGAAGGCACAACTTCAGAAATTACTCGACAGATGGTTTATCCGTCCGAGTGACTCGCCGTAGGGTGCGCCCGTGCTATTCGTGAAGAAGAAGGATGGATCGATGTGACTCTGTATCGACTATCGGGAATTGAATAAAGCCACCGTCCGGAACAAATACCTTCTGTCCCGCATCGACGACTTGTTTGACCAGCTCCAAGGTGCAATAGTGTTTTCGAAGATTGATCTGCGATCGGGTTATCACCAACTCAAAGTCAAGCCAGATGACGTGCCGAAGTCTGCCTTCCGCACTCGCTATGGCTACTACGAGTTCTTGGTAATGCCGTTCGGTCTGACAAACTCCCCTGCCGTCTTCATGGATCTAATGAATCGGGTGTTCCATCTGTTCGTTGATAAATTCGTAGTAGTCTTCATTGACGACATCCTCGTCTACTCGAAGGATCGAGTGCAACATGCAGAGCATCTGCGGATGGTACTCCAAACCCTTCGAGAGAATCAGTTGTATGCGAAGATGAGCAAGTGCGAATTCTGGCTGAACAACATCTCATTCCTTGGGCACATTGTTTGTAAAAACAAATGTGTTTTTTTATTTCACGAACTATGTAAAAGATTACAATTGAATTCTGGAAAAGTACAACTATAGAAATTCGATCTGAAGACGATCGCTTTATCCCTTGGACGATATGAACTATGAAGACGATAGCCTCTGAAGAATGCAGCAGTACTTGGGCAAGAACTCCTGATTTCTCTGATGATCTTGAATGATCTGATCTTCATAATGAAGGACTTGAAACTCTATTTATAGAGTTCTAGAAAATAACTAATTAGTAGTTATTTCTGGATTATGCAGGATGGATTGCACAGGCATTGGACTGCGTAAGCAGCGAACTGCGCTGGCAGTTACTCGATCGTGGGCCAACTGTATGAGATGCGTGGCATTGTTTGATTGAATTGTGCTTGGTCGTGTACAGACGGTTGCCACGTGGTGAACAATTGATAGCATGTATGCCACATACAAAATGTTAGTTATCTTGATGGATTACGCCATTTGAACTACGCTAGCATCAGACTGCGCTGTGATCGAACTGCGCTAGCTTCAGATTGCGCTGGCTGTACAGCTGTCCTCAAATGCGGCACGGCTCAAGAAACGAACAGACTCCTTGTTTTTCGGGCTGTCAGTTGTCAGAAGATCTGATTTTGTGTCAGGTAATGATGACGTTGCCACGTCAGCCTTGCGCGCTTGGATGTTAGCGCGGTTCGGCCTCGCGCAGTTGATTTGTTGTGCAGTCTGTCTCCTGCGCAGTTGATTTGAAGGATACTCCATTTGATTTTTTTGCTTTTTTATGGGTGCAACTTGATTTATAGGACCTACAAGACCCCCTTCAAAGTTTTTAAAATTTAAAAATATTCAAAGTTTCGAAATACTTTGAATTTTGATTTAAAAATCAAGTTGCGCAAGTGGCGCTCTGACTGCGCGTTTGAAGGAATCAGTCCCGACTTTTGTGGCACAATCTGAGGTGACTGTTACTTTTGAAAAACTATAAATAGTTTCCATTCTTCCTTCTTTCATTCTTTACTTGTTTTCAACTGTTCTCAAGAGACAAGAGCTCATCTTCTCCGACTACTTCTCCTTCTCTCGACGATAGTGATGGCTCCTAAGCGAACTGCCACCGAGAAGGGCAAGGCCCCCGCCGAGCCTTCGACTCGGGTTGTGCCCCAAATCTCGCGCCATGAAGTTGGCCACCCAGCGCTGCAAGGTAGATGATGAACTCGATCAAAACCCTTTTTAGGGTTCTTGACATTTTCGAACCTTCATACCTCTCTCTTTTTAGAGATTTGATGGTATTGCGCCGCCCTATTTAGGGTTTTGGTTGCACACACACAATAGTTTTCATTTTTATGAAAACTATATTCTTGCGCAATCGGTTGAAAAGCGCTGGCAGATGTTCGGCGCAATCTATTGATTTGCGCAAGTCTGTTGAACCAGCGCAAACTGATGCCTTGCACAAGTAGGTTAGCGCAACCTGATGTCTTGCGCAAGTGGATGTGTTGGCACAACTGGATATTTTGCACATATAGGCTGCATTAGCGCAATCTGATGCTTTGTACATAGCGCAATCTGGCACTGCGCAATTTGCTGATCTTTTGAACAGACTCTTTGATTTTGTATGTACTGAATTTTGTCTCTTTGTTTGATGCAGTTAACCTCAGGGAAGACCCAGAATATGTATTTACAGGGACTTTGGCTGAACCTGAGTTTAAGGAGGATCTTTTCCATATGACATTTCCTCAGTATGCCCTGCCGTCGTCTCGACAAGTCATCCTAACAGCACAAGACAATGAAACATTGCTGAGTCTGATGAACGGGCAGCCACTCCAAACTGCAGATATGGTTACTTCATAAGAAGCCGTTGTTTCTGTTCGGTAAGGCTTTCGATAAGAACTCCCAGCCTAGATCCCGTATGGAGCAAAGACTTTTTCAAAGAGGCGAGAAGATATACTTTTACCGGAGATTTCCAGATGCCTTCCCCTGTCTCGCTATGCTTTTGCGAGCTATCCCAGGAGGATGGAATGGGATATAACTCCATCCAGCAAGCTCGAACGAAGAACATTTGTGTGAAGAAGGGGCCGAACAGCAAAGATATGTTCTACAGTTCCTCGGAGCGTCACAGCTTCCTACTCAGAGGACTGAAACCTGGGTGTATCCCACCAGAAAACTCTTCCCTGCTGCTACCGGTCAGAACACGGATATTCGCAAACGAGTTTGCGAAGGTTGGGGGAAGATATTCAGACCAAGATATCCGATTGACTGGTCTCGTGAATCCCGATAACAAGAGGTGGAGTTGCATAGCCAATTGGATATTGGCTCAATTTGAAGATAAGCTCAAGGAGATTGAGCTGTACCAAGCGGTGTATGCCACCGTTTATGGTTTCCCGCCTAATCCGCATCTCTTCCCTGCATTGGCAGAGAGATACAATTACAGAACAAGACTTTTATGACACCCTGCGGAGAGATCGGATTGGCTTTACATGAGATGAAGTACATCTCCAGCTTGCCCATGGGGGATATCCCCTACGAAGAGTTTGTCCCAACCAATGATGAGTTGGACAAATTACGTCAAGAGAATGCCGACATGGTGGCCGTCTTCGAAGAGCTGCTATGCCACTATAAAATCTGTTCCTTGTACTACAAGAGCGGAACATCCGGCACCTGTTACTCAACTAAATGGTTGCTGTATCTCTTTCTCGACCATATCATTGAGAAAAAGACAAAGGAGCATGATAACTGCCAACCCTCCGTCTTTAGACCACTTGCCACAGCGAAGTGATAGGGTTGATGGAGGAGAACAAGGATATGGATATCAAGATCGAAGATGATCTTCAATATCCCCCTCTTAAGAAAAATGATATTATTGAGAGTTATATGAGGATGGGCTATAGGCCCATGTCGAAGGAGGCCCAGTTGGCGGGTTTCCTCACTTATTGGCTCCGAAGATACGTCGTTCCTGGAGCTAGCGCCGTCGATCGCTTTCATCGCGGCGTGCTGTTTGCTGCCGTCCGCTTAGTCTTCGGCTACCGGATGGATCTATTATCGATGATGACTTACAGAGTAAATGCTGGCCTCCGCCTTTTTGTCGATCAAATGCTTCGAGGAAAGGGTGAGAAAGGAAGCTTTCCCCGGCTAGAGCTACCATACCCTTATTTATTCGGATGGCTGCTTCTGCACTATCCTTCACTGATGAACCCCGATATGGGAGCGGTGAGCGGCAGCTTTTTGAGGAGATTCTCAAAAAGCAAGTGGATATACACCCTTTAAGAGATTGCATACGTGCTCTGAATCTTGGAAAGGGATGGAACTTCTATTATGTTCCCCCTCCGGCTGGCTATGAGCATATGTCTACCAACCTGGTCGATTCTGGGAGGGCATAACCTTTAGGCCACACAATTTTCAACTGGTTGAAGACAATCCGGCCGTCTCACTTAGTGTACAGATTTGAAGATGAGTACTATCTGGAGCCTTATCTTCCGAGCCGATTTACATGCCAATTGGCTATGACCAGTTCCACGTAGGCAACGCCATAACATGCCTACAAGAAAAAGGTTATCTGATCGATGGAGCTCGGGCTTGGGCTTACTATAATGCTCAGGACACGAGGACGATGTTCTCGATGCCGCTAAAGAGCGATCATGGTCCTCGTATGCTATATACATATTCGCTCTTCTATACATCGGCGAACACTTTTGCGGAGAACTTTAGTCTGGTGGACAGTTTTGCGACTGCGGCCCGATTAAAGAAGGGAGCATCTGTTGTGGTGGCTCCTGGAAATGATGAAGAAGATGCGCCAGTTGATGCACCGTTAGAAGCTTCAAGGGAAGCCAACTTTCCTGAAGAAGTCAACGAGCCACTGCGCGTTTTCTTGAAGGTCGTCAGATCTCCCATCAAGGAGAAGAAGAAAGGAAAGTGGAGGAACCTTCTTCTCCCGTTGCTAAGAGGAAGATTGTCTTAGAATCTTCAGAGAGGGTTACCACCCGGTCGCAATCTCGGCAGCATGCTGAGTCGACTCAAAGAGAAGAAGCGACAACTCCGACATCTCTTCAAAGGCAAGTAGATATTGTAGATGTAGAGAGTCCGGAGAGACCTTTACGCAGAAAGAAGATAGTTTTCAGGAGGAAGGTAGCCACTCCTCCAAGACCTATCATATCGTCGGTCGTGACCAGTACTATTGCTGGAGTCATGATGTCGTCTCCTACGCCTGCCATTGAACCCAGGTAGGAAGCCTTCAGTCCAGAGAGAAGGGACGAGGTTGTAGGGACCAGGGAAGATATGGCGGAGACAACAGATGAAGCTGAGAAGCCAAATGAGCCAAAACATAAACCACCCACCTTCCGACTTCTCCTCAATCACTACGTGCCGAAGAAGATAAGTTAGTGATTGAAGCACTGGACGATTGTGACTTTGGCTTCCACGATGATGCAGATCCAGTTGCCGTAACTGATAGTGAAGGAGCACGAGAGGAGAGTGCTAGTGATGAAGATACATCAGCAGAGGCTGTTGATGACACTCTTAACCCAGAAGAGGATGCTGATGTACCCGCATCCCCAGAGAAGAATATGATTAAAGAAGTAGCATTAGAGGGAGCTACGGTCACTCATCAAGGAGGTACTGGTATTGATTGATATTAATACCCTTCTTTTATGGATTAAGTAGCTGACATCTTAATTTTATCCATGCAAAAATTCAACTTTCTTCGATTCCTCCGATATGCACTGATATAGTGCCAATAAAAGAGATAGCCAGCAGTAGCCGTCACTTGTCAGGCGGCTCTGAAACGGGTAGTAGCCAGACAGTAATGTCTGAAGCTACTTCTGCGAGGCTATAACCCATATCAGCAGATGACAAACTTGTCACTGGTCCCAGCAATGGTAAGATTACCCTTACTCTTGATCCTTTTCGATAATTGCTAATGACAGCAAGCTGATAGGGTTTATCTGATTTCGCAGAGGAACATCTGGGAGGAGCAACCAGCTCTAGCATGGCTCCTTTGTCGAAAGAGGCTACTGTTCATGCTACTGAGCTTCCGCCTGTGCAAGCACCTGCTACTTCAACATTCATGGGAGTAGCTTCTACACCCGGTGCAATAGCTACGAATAAATTTATAATTGGCTCTTTCACCAACCTTTTCTTTAATTCTCTAGGACCCTTAGTAGAAAGGGTAATGGAGAAGAAAGATGTTGGGTTCATCACTGTTGGGGGTCCGACCTCTTATCTGATCGCTGCCATCCGAAGTCAAGGTGATGAAGCGCAAGCTGCTTACCTTGAACACATATTGGATGAGTTGGAAGAATCAGTTAAGATCAATAAAGATCTCAATCGGGGAGAGGTGGAATCCTTGGTTCATGCTGAGTTCGAGAGGATGTCTTGAGAGGCTGCAGCTACAAAAGCTGAGTTCCAGGTTTTCTTGGACACTTTCGCTGCCAAGTCTTCAGAGTACAACTCCCAGATGGAAATAATAGCATCTGCTGATGGGGAGAAGGAAAAAAATTGCTGAGCTGAAAGCAGAGTTCGATCGCCTTCAGGAAGAGTTGAAAACTGTTCAACTTGCTCTGGAAGAAGAGACCAATTATCATCAAGCTGCAGTCCAGCAACTGGACATTCTGACTCACGAAAGAGATGAATATGTCACGACTCATCAAGCTAAAATCTTCTGCCAACTAGTAACCTTACCGACTTTTGATGAAAATTCGGGAATGGAGGAAGCTAGAAGGCGAGTGATGGATTCTCGGGAGGAGCGACTTCAAACTTTAAAGCAGCAGATGGCTAATTTGATGACCCCACCATCTGAATAGGAAGACTTTTTGTATCTTCTATTTTGTAACATCTCTTTTTGTAATGCTTTTTAATTTTGATCAATAAAAAGACATTTTCTTTGTGGCTCTATTATTTATTGTATATCTCCTTTGGATATAAATAATAGCGATAGAAAATATATTCAGAGGTCCGGGACATGATATATGTTGACACAAAGTCACAGTCAACCAAATATTGACTACATTGACTAAATAATATCTGTATAAATTCAATACGACACACGACATCTGCATTCAGTTCAGGACAGACAACAGCTCAGTTTCCGACTCTCAGTGTATTTTCGAGTCTGTACTTTTACATTTTATTGAGTCTAGAAGTATGTACTCTGAGTTATGCTGAGCTCTTGGAACTTAGTCTATAAGCCTACCCAAAATCCCAAGCTCCACCAAAACAAAAATTGCCCACAAGTCCCACTTAGGACCACTCTGTGCTCTGGAGACAGAGTTCGGGCCGAACTCTACCTCCACACAGAGTTCGGGCCGAACTCTGTCCCCTAGAAATCAGGAACCCTAATTTTAGGGTTAGCTGGTTGCTAGCTGTCCAACGGCCAAATTTTTGAATTTTCCTACCCGAATTCTGGCCGAATTCTGCCTCTAAAAACACTATAAATAGGGCATGAATTCTCTTATTTCAATTCACTCAATCTTCTCTTCTCTTCTCTCCTACAAGCTCAATAAGCTATACCCTTCCTATCTACTAGCCACAAGCCTCCTAAGTCTCGAGTGCTCAGCATCTCTCAGTTTGGATTCTTGTGCAAGAGTGAAGAAGTCGCTTGGACAATTCCAAGCAAATCGCCACTGCGATCCTCTGTTAGAAGTTGACGTGCTCTTCTGAAGAAAAGGCACGGGTTGTAAGCTACTATTTCACAAATAGTGGATTTAATCCTGAGCTAGAGTTCTCAGGCCTGGACTAGTCCTCCACGAGGGAAACCAGGTTAAAATCGTTGTGTTTGCGTATGCTCTTTTGCTCTTCATTTATTTTCCGTACTTTACTCTGATTTTTTATTGTTGGTGAAAGAGTTATTTTTAATTGGCTATTTTTTTATATAAACTCTATTCACCCCCCTCTAGAGTTGCCAAACTGTTCTTCAATTGGTATCAGAGCACTGTTCTCTTTACAAGGACTAACATCCTAAGAGCTGATCCATGGCAACCACACAATCCTTGATTTCCAATCATGGTGAAGGTCAGTCCACTCATAGGCCTCCCCTATTTGATGGGACTAACTACACATATTGGAAAACAAGGATGAGCTTCTATCTTAAGTCTCTAGACTTTGACCTGTGGACTGTCGTCACTGACGGTTACAAAAAGCCCGCCAGGATAGTTGTCGATGGTGACCTCATTGAGAAACCACACGACAAATATTCTGTCGAGGAGAAGAAACAGGCAAGTCTAGATGCTAGGGCTATTAATGCTTTATTCTGTGCTATAGACAAGAATGAGTTCAACAGGGTCTCTACATGTACCACTGCTCATGTAGTATGGAGACTTCTAGAAGTGACGCATGAAGGAACCACACAGGTCAAGGAATCTAAAATAAGCCGTCTCACTCAAGAATATGAAGCCTTCAAGATGAAGCCAAGTGAGACGATCACTCAAATGATCACAAGATTCCTCGACATCATCAATCCTCTATCTTCGCTTGGAAAGCAGTACTCAAACCACGAGAAGATTCGTAAGCTGCTCAGAGGGCTACCAAAGATTTGGAACCCTAAGGTGACAGCCATCATAGAAGGAAACGATCTCACAACAATGTCAATGGAGACCTTGATGGGTAAGCTTATGACTCACGAGCTTGACCTCAAGGACTTCGAAGAGCCTGCTCCGAAGACCAGGGAGATCGCACTCAAAGCTCATCAACGAAGAGCTAATCATGATGAGACCGAAGAAGATAATTCGGATGATGAAGACCAAGCTCTCATGGTTCGCAACTTCAGGAAATTCCTTCGCTTCAATCGAAGGAGAAGGAATCTCAAGAAGACGATGAAGAAGAACCAACTTGTTATGGTTGCAAGAAAACTGGATATGTCCGAAAAGACTGCCCATTCCTGAAGAAGAGCAACCGCTATGAGAAGCCATACAAAAAGAACTCATCAAAGAAATATGCCAACACAGGTATCTGGCATGAAAGTGAAGCGAGTGACTCTGAAGAAGAAAAGGAGTCTCCTCAAGATACAGCAAATGTGTGCCTGATGGCAACCTCCAACAAGGTATCTAACGAAACTCTGGATGACTTCTCTTTTGATGAACTTGGCGATGCTTTCACTGATTTACTCGATGATCATAAAAAGGTCATCGGTAAATATAAACATGCCAAGGACAAAATCAAAAGTCTAGAAGATGAGATACAAAGAATTTCTTTACTTCTTGATAATGTTAGAGACACATCACCCACAAATGACACTGATGAAGCATCCAAGCTTAAATTAAGCTTACATGATGCTGAAGCACGTATTGAGCAACAAACTCAAGAAATCACTACTCTCAACACGTTGCTTGCTGAAGAAAGAGTAGACACAAGATTTCCATGACTAAGATTTATGGCTTAAATATTAAGGTTGATGAACTGCAAGCTGTTTCTAAAAGATTAGAAACCAAATTGGGTAAACAGGTTGTTCAACCTCAAACCCAATCACATGGGCACAATACCACTCATGCTAGTCAACCATGTCATTCTCATGCAGCTCATAACCATGCTTTTATATACACACACTTTCACAAACCACGTGCACGTAAGAACAATTCTCACTCAGTACACACTCATCATGCACAAAGACACAATCAACATCACTCCACACATAAAATTCATCATGCCATGCCATATAGACAAAATCATCATGCAATGCCATATAGACAAGGTCCTCATAAACCATATAGACAAAATCATCATGCCATGCCATCTAGACAATATCAGCATGTCACACATCATAGACAATACCATCATTCTATGCCTCATAGATACCATCAACATGCCACTTATTCCATGCATAATCATCTTCACCATGCTAACTCTTCACATCATGTTCATCCTCATCCTGTTGCTTATAGATATTATTCTCATGCTCCTAGTATAAATAAGAATGCTATCTGTACTTATTGTGGATTACATGGACACATCTCACCACAGTGCAGAGTTAGAAGACTTGTAGATAAAAGGATATATGCTTGGTTCCCAAAGACTAACTTTTCAGGACCCTCAAGAACTCGAGTACCAAAGGTCACATCTACTCTTGATGTAGGTGGACCTTCCCTCCTCAACTGAAAGTAAGTGGATTCTCGATAGTGGATGCTCGCGACATATGACGGGAGACGCAAATCTTTTGCATCACTATCGATAAAGAGAGAAGGATACGTATCCTTCGGTAACAATCTCAAAGGGCACATTATAGGTAATGGTATCATTGGTCATCCTCCTTCTCCTGTAATAAAGGATGTCTGCCTAGTGACCGAGTTAAAGCATAACCTGCTCAGCATTAGTCATCTTGCTGATCATGGATATGATATTAACTTTGGACAAAATAGTTGCTACATCTATGATAGGTCAACAGGAGACATTGCTTTTGAAGAGAAAAGAGAGGACAACATCTACATTTTCTACCTTTCTATAAATACTAACAATGCAGGTAGATGTCTATATGCCCACAAAGACGAACAACTACTTTGGCACCAGCGTCTTGGTCATGCCAACATGGATGCTATATCCAGGCTTTCCACCAAGAAGCTAGTGAGAGGATTGCCTGAAATCTCGTTCAAAAAGGACACGGTATGTGCCGAATGTGAACTAAACAAGGCAACCAAATCCTCATTTCATTCTATCAACTCTGTAAGTACTACTAGACCCTTGCAACTACTTCATATGGATTTATTTGGTCCTAGTAGAATAGCTAGCCTTGGAGGCAAACTTTATGCATTTGTTATTGTTGATGATTTTTCGAGATTTACATGGGTTTTCTTTCTCGCTAATAAGAGCGATGCTATTTCTGCTTTCAAAATTTTTGTAAAGAAAGTTCAAAACGAAAAAGGCTACATGATTACTCGAATCCGAAGTGATCATGGAGGCGAATTCGTAAATTATAATTTTGAAAGTTTTTGTAATGCAAATGGTTTTGATCATGAATTTTCTTGTCCTAGAACTCCTCAACAAAATGGTGTTGTGGAGCGGAAGAATAGGACTCTTGGCGATATGGCTAGAGTCATGTTGAATAAATTTTCTCTTCCGAAATATTTTGGGCAGAGGCTGTAAGTACAGCATGCCACATTTTGAATAGGGTGCTTATTCGTCCCATTACGAAGAAAATACCCTATGAGCTTTGGTTTGGGAGAACCCCCAATGTTTCTTATTTTAAAGTTTTTGGCTATAGATGTTTTCCTTAACACCAAAGACAACTTAGGCAAATTTGATGCCAAAGCTGACGATGGTATCTTTCTTGGTTATGCCGCCAAGAGTAAGGGATATAGAGTTTTCAATAAACGCTCACTTATTATGGAAGAGTCAACAAATGTGACTTTTGATGAACATAACAGTACACAGCAAGTACTCTTGATGACGTTGAGCCATCAACTTCTACTCCAATGAATACTTCAACCGAAACTAATTCTCTGGAGGGTTTGCCTAAGAAATTCTCTTTCAAACCTTCTCATCCAGAAAATTTAGTTATAGGAGAAGTTTCACGTGGAGTAACTACTAGATCATCACTAAGAGACTCCGTTGCTAGCACTGCCTTCATTTCACAAGTAGAGCCTAAAAACATTTCTGAAGCTTTTAATGATGAATTTTGGATTTCTGCTATGCAAGAAGAACTCAACCAATTTGAGAGGAGCCAAGTATGGGAACTAGTTCCTAGACCGGCTAATCACTCAATAATTGGTACCAAATGGGTGTTTAGAAACAAAGTAAATAAAGATGGTTCAGTCACACGTAACAAAGCTCGTCTAGTAGCTCAAGGATACAACCAAGAGGAAGGTATTGACTACGATGAGACGTATGCTCCTGTTGCTAGACTAGAATCCATTCGGATGCTTTGTGCTTTTGCTATTTTTCAAAACTTTAAATTATTTCAAATGGATGTTAAAAGTGCTTTCTTGAATGGCTTTATTAAGGAGGAAGTTTATGTCAAACAACCTCCTGGCTTTGAAAATCACAAATTTCTCGACCACGTGTTCAAGCTGAAGAAAGCGCTTTATGGCCTTAAACAAGCCCCCAGAGCTTGGTATGAAGGCTAAGCAGCTTCTTGCTTGAGAAAGGTTTTTCAAAAGGGAAAATTGACACTACAACTGTTTATCAAATCTTTCAAAGACACCATTCTATTAATTCAGATTTATGTTGATGATATTATTTTTGGGTCTACTGATGAAACTCTTTGTCAAGAATTTGCCAAGTGTATGCAGACGAAATTTGAGATGAGCATGATGGGAGAGCTCAACTACTTTCTTGGTCTGCAAGTAAAACAACTGGCTAATGGAACTTTCATCTGTCAATCGAAGTATACCAAGGACATGCTGAAGAAGTTCGATCTTGACAACATCAAACCAATCAGCACTCCAATGGCTACTTCAACCAAACTCGAACCAGATGAGAGCGGCAAACCCGTTGATCAACGTAAGTATCGAGGTATGATAGGCAGCTTACTTTATTTAACTGCTAGTCGCCCCGATATCATGTTTAGTGTTTGCCTATGTGCTAGATATCAAGCAAATCCTATGGAATCTCACATGACCGCGGTTAAGCGTATCTTTCGATACCTTAAGGGTACGGTTACAGTGGGCCTATAGTATCCCAAGTCAACATCATTTGACCTCATCGGTTACTCTGATGCTGACTTTGCTGGATGCAAGGTCGACCGTAAAAGTACGAGCGGCACGTGTCATTTATTAGGAAAGGCTTTAGTCTCATGGTTTAGCAAGAAGCAGAACTCTGTCGCACTATCCACAACAGAAGCTGAATACATAGCAGCTGGGCGTTGTTGTGCACAAATTCTGTGGATGAAGCAAACCCTTGAAGACTATAAGTTATCTTTCATGCATATTCCTATATTCTGTGACAATACTAGTGCAATCAATTTGACTAAGAACCCTGTCTGCCACTCACGCACTAAACACATTGAGATCAGACACCACTTTTTGCGTGATCATCAGCAAAATGGCACGATTAACTTAGAATTTATTGACACTGATCATCAGCTGGCAGATTTCTTTACTAAGCCACTATCCGAAGAGCGCTTCAATTTTCTTTGTCGTGAATTTGGAATTTTAGATGAAGCAGTTATAAATTGAAACTCACCTGCGTAAATATCGAGTATATTGTGATTCTTTTTCGAAGAATTTGGTATGGGTACAAGCCGAAAGGGTCCTTCTGACAACAAGGCGTAAAAGCCTAAGCGACACGGTGCACTAGTCCTCAGGACTACCGCTAGCTGGGATCCGGCCCCTGCAGCTAACCCATGGCAAATTTGGACTATTGAACCACAGTATATGTCCTTATTTATTATATGGCTCGTTTTCGATTGATGTTGCCTAATTGAGATTTTCTAAAGTTCATTCTGTTTTCTGAGTACCTCTCTATCTATTTTTTACACTCTTTGTTGTCCTCAACTATCTTTTGTTTAACTCTTAAACTTTTTTCTTCATGTTCTTTGCCTGTCTTCAGTTCTGGACCATTGATCCAGAACTCGGGCCGAACTCTGCCCCTATCAGAGTTCGGGCCGAGTTCGGTTCTTAGGTTCCAGAGTCGGGATCTGGCTCTGCCGTTGGATCAATTTTAATCCAATGGTCAATATTTCACCCGACCAAAGACAAAACCCTACTTTATGTCGGGATTCCATCTCTCTCCTTCACTACTACCACCTTTCTCACCTATACAAAATCTTTCCTTGAAACCCTAACCCTAGTTTTTGATCTAGAGTGCTCCAGTGCTTCTCAAAATCAAGAAAAAAGGGTTTCTCTCCATTCTCTTCCATTGTTTATTACTTGTTTGAGGTACCATTCCTATTTTCTAGTTAAAATCTTTTAATGGCTCCTTGCTTGTTCAATCGTGGGAAGAGAATTCGAGTTGAGAGTATTTCCTCTTCGGATTCTCCTCCATCAATTGAACAAATTATTGAACAACTTCAACCATCCCATCCTTTGTTCAATCCACCTCGTCCTCAAAATCCTTCCACCTATGACAACAGACTTTTTGTCTCACAAGATGCATCAAACAACTGGTTTAGTGACTTTCGGAATCGACAGGTATTCACAGGACATCCTATTAATTTTTCCATATTCTCTCAATATGATTCTTTATTCCATGATCTCTATCTTGATGAACTAGTTACCACAACTTCTGCTATCTATCGTCATGCCGTTCAAATGTTCTACTGCAACTTAACCTTTGATGACCTTTATATTTATTCACGAGTTGCAGGTATCAATATATCTTTTGATGACTTTGACTTAGCCGAATATCTTGATCTTCTAGAGCCCAATTCTTGGAAAAAGCTAGTTGACGCTCGCTCGTTCCATTTTCCCGACGAAATCTCCCTTGAAAGCTTCAAGGACGATTGGTGTACTCCATACACACGTCCTCGCAAGCTCACGGCTAAATATCTCAACCCATATTTTTCTGACCTTCATTAGATTATTTCTAACACCATTCTACCCAAACAGGTTCCCATGATGACATCACTTATCTTGAAATATCTGCTCTTTATCATCTTCATTTTGGAATTCCTTTCAATCTTCCACGTACCATGATGGACTGGATGATTCACTGTAGGAGGAAACCATGAGCTTTGGTTTATCCTCTGTATCTTCCTTTGATCTTTCGTGCTTTTCAAATACCACTTGATGCTTGTCCGTTCATGCCTGCACCTACCTTTCTATCCAAGGCACGACTCCTTCAGCCTGTCGCTGCTTCTGAGTCATCTGAGCATTCTGCTGATGAGGCGCCTGATGCCCCTCCACTCGGACAGGATGCACCTCCTCCTCCTACCAACCTGGATTCTCTTCAGACTTTGCTTCGCGATCGTTTTGCCATTGAGGATGATCGCTGGACGCAGCAGGATTACCGTACCACCTTGCAGATCAGTGCCCTTGGAAACTCTCTGCATGATATGCAGTATTCACTTGCTCGTCATCCTGATCTGCATGTGCCTATTGAGCGGGATCCAGATCGCGCGGGTCATCGTATAGACGATCCGTGGGTCATGAGGTATATGGATCCTGATGATGCTTTTGTGGACCCTCGTCGCTCATTCCCTGGTCCTTCAGATGTTCCAGGACCTTCTCGTGCTCCATGATGGAGATTGGCTTGATATGCTGCTGACACTGCTGATGGTCTTAGTTGCCTTTTTTTTTTTTGATTTTAGTTATTTCAGTTTGTTATGGATTTATGTACTGGATTTATGTCTTCAAACCCTGATGATGTGCTGGTTGGTGGATAACATTTTATGCTATTTTTCGTAGTTCTATTTTATGTCAGTGACTTGTTTTATTAGTATTATACTGTTTCTTCTCTGCTTGGTGTGGTTGGATTACTTTTCATTGTCTATACTGCTATTCCCATGCTTTTCCTTATGCAGTCTATATGATCCTTTATATTGCTAACTGCCAAAAGGGGGAGAAATATGTATATTTGTGTGTGCTTGTGTTTGCTTTTGGGAAAATATTTTTATCAGGCCACAGGTTCTATGCATTATTTACGGGGGAGAGCTATTGATTCTAGCTCGGCACCGTTCACTGATTACGGGGGAGCTATCTTATTCTAGCTCGGCATTGTTTATGGGGGAGCTGTGTTTTAACCAACTGTGTCCAGGTATGAATATTGAAATATATATTTATTATTTTGTCAATTATCAATATGAGGGAGATTGTTGACACAAAGTCACAGTCAACCAAATATTGACTACATTGACTAAATAATATCTGTATAAATTTAATACGACACACGACATCTGCATTCAGTTCAGGACAGACAACAGCTCAGTTTTCGACTCTCAGTGTATTTTCGAGTCTGTACTTTTACATTTTATTGAGTCTAGAAGTATGTACTCTGAGTTATGCTGAGCTCTTGGAACTTAGTCTATAAGCCTACCCAAAATCCCAAGCTCCACCAAAAACAAAAATTGCCCACAAGTCCCACTTAGGACCACTCTGTGCTCTGGAGACAGAGTTCGGGCCGAACTCTGCCTCCACACAGAGTTCGGGCCGAACTCTGTCCCCTAGAAATCAGGAACCCTAATTTTAGGGTTAGCTGGTTGCTAGCTGTCCAACGGTCAAATTTTTGAATTTTCCTACCCGAATTCTGGCCGAATTCTGCCTCTAAAAATACTATAAATAGGGCATGAATTCTCTCATTTCAATTCACTCAATCTTCTCTTCTCTTCTCTCCTACAAGCTCAATAAGCTATACCCTTCCTATCTACTAGCCATAAGCCTCCTAAGTCTCGAGTGCTCAGCATCTCTCAGTTAGGATTCTTGTGCAAGAGTGAAGAAGTCGCTTGGACAATTCCAAGCAAATCGCCACTGCGATCCTCTGTTAGAAATTGACGTACTCTTCTGAAGAAAAGGCACGGGTTGTAAGCTACTATTTCACAAATAGTAGATTTAATCCTGAGCTAGAGTTCTCAGGCCTGGACTAGTCCTCCACGAGGGAAACCAGGTTAAAATCGTTGTGTTTGCGTATGCTCTTTTGCTCTTCATTTATTTTCCGCACTTTACTCTGATTTTTTATTGTTGGTGAAAGAGTTATTTTTAATTGGCTATTTTTCTATATAAACTCTATTCACCCCCCTCTAGAGTTGCCAAACTGTCCTCCACGACATGATATATTTCTTGATTTAGAAAATAATTATATTCATTATATCTTCTCAGAGGTAATGTGGACATGGCAGAATATAATTTGTTGAATATCATTATTTCAGTAGACAACTTAATCAAAGATGACAAATTGCTGATATGAATGAACGGATAAATCGTCAAAATACATGAACGAAATGAATCGTTGGAATGAACGGATGAGCCATCAGAGGAATTGAATGAACGGGTGATCCGTCAGATGAATGGATGAACGGGTGAACCGTCGGATGAATGGAGTGAACGAGCGAACCGTCAGATGAAGGTAATGAACGGGTGAACCATCGGATAAATATGATGAACGGGTGAACCGTCGGATGAATGATTGAACGGGTGAACCGTCGGATGAATGATTGAACGGGCGAACCGTCAGATGAATATGATGAACGGGTGAACCGGCAGATGAATGTGATGAACGGGCGAACCGTCGGATGAATGATTAAACGGGCGAACCGTCAGATGAATATGATGAACGGGCGAACTGTCGGATGAATGTGTCGCTTCATTGCCTCACGAATCTCTGTCTATAAATAGAACAGAAAATCAGATGGAATGATCACTTTTACTTTTCGACACAAAGATGTCGTCTGGAGATGCTGAGATCGCCCCGAAGGTTGAAGCGAGCACTGAGAAACGTCTAATCAAGTCGGCCCAGCTAAAGCAGATAGAGGCGAGTGAAGGTTCGTCTGCACCCAAACCGCCAAAGGACATCTTGGACTTCCTTCTTGAACCAAGAACGACAGAGGAAGAAGAGGCCATGAGGATGGCTGCTTGCAAATTCCTGGTGGGTTCAAGCAAGGATGTTCTCGGCTCTTTTGTTGATTATGTTTTTGAAAAGGATGGCAGTGGTCCTCGTCCTGTCTATAAAAAGGATAATAGTGATTCTCGTCCTTGATATTATGTAACGTCATTCATGATAAAATAAAAATCAAACTTTATTTATGCACTGTCTTGTTGTATTTACATGAAATCCTTGTTACATTCATACATAGTATTTCTTAAGGAATTTGCCATTGATAGGCATCATAGCAACTCGACCGTCCAGCTCTGAGAGTTGATAGGCTCCATTTGAAAAGACTTTGCTCACAATGTAAGGCTCTTCCCACTTTGTATCAAACTTGCCTTTGCTCATGTGAGTCATAGTCATAGGACGTCTGACTGTTAGAACAAGCTCTCCTTTCTGAAAGGCTCTGACTTTAACTTTGCGGTTAAAAGTCTTCGAGATGCGGGCTTGGTATAACTCAATATGCTGTTGAGCCAATAGCCGTTTCTCGTCAAGCGCCTCCAATTCCTGAAGTCGAAGAATATCGTTGTTCTCCGTTGTCAGCTCATTAGCGATGGCAATCCTTAAGGACAGAATTTGAAGTTCAAGGGGTAGAACTGCTTCACAGCCATACACTAAAGAAAAATGTGTACAGCCTGTGGGGTTGCGGACCGTAGTACGATAAGCCTAAAGACATTCTCCAAGCTTCTCACTCCAATTCCGTTTTTTAGTAGACACAAACTTCTTAAGGAGCTTGATGATAGTTTTGTTGAAGGCTTCAGCCAAGCCATTAGCAGTAGGATTGTAGGCTGTCGAAGCGACATTGTCAATCCGGTGATTATTGCAGAATCTTGTAAACCTCTGGCTGATGAACTGTGGTCCGTTGTCGTGAATGATCCTTCGAGGTACACCAAATCTATAGATGACATGGTGTTTGACAAAGTTGATAACGCTGCTGGTTTTGACTTCAGCCAGAGGGATAGCTTCAGCCCATTTGGAGAAATAATCGGTTATAGCTAGTATGAACCGATATCCCTTAGAAGAAGGAGGATTGATGGGACCTATAATATCCATGCCCCAAGCTTCGAAAGGCCAGGAAGCAGCAGTCGGATAAAGGAATTCTGATGGTTGATGAATGAAATCTGCATGGATTTGATAAGCTCGACACTTCAATGGCATCAGATACCATAGAGGGCCAGTAGTAACCCATGCGTCATATACAATCTTGTAGTTTAGGGCCGGGTTAATGTGCTCCGTAAACACCATCATGAGCTTTACGTAATACTTGCTTCGCTTTATCACCAGCAAGACAGCGTAAGAGAAGACCGTCATAAGTCCGTCGATAGAGAGTTTTGGTGGTCTGATTATAGTAGAATCGCAGAGATCGTCGACGAATACTCGTAGCCTCCTTAGGATCTTCAGAAAGTATATCATGGACTACGAAGTCGATGAAGGGAGTTCTCCAATCTTCACTGATAACATTGGCTTCAATAAGATTACTGAACTCAATATTACGATTGTTTTCGATGCAAAATAATTCTCGATTAGAGACAACCACCACCTGTTGTCTTTTAACAGGTATGGCTAAGACTGCTGCAAGATTGGCCAAAGCATCTGCTTCAGTATTGCAAGCCCGGCGGACGTATTCGATGAAGAAGGCTTTGAATGATGTAGCCATGCTGATTGTCGCTTCATGATAAGGCACTAGATCTTGATGACGAACTTCATAGGTTCCTCTAACCTGGTTAACAACCAGCTTGGAGTCACCATAGACTTCAAGATATTCGACGTCTAGTTGTTTAGCTAATTGAAGGCCAATGAGAAGAGCGTTGTATTCTGCTACGTTGTTGGAGCAAGGTTTATCTAAGGAATAGGCTCTTTGGATAGTTGACCCGTCTGGAGAAACGAGAACAACCCTAACTCCTGCGACAATAGCACCATTTGGTCCGATCCTGGATGCACCGTCAAAGAATAGACGCCAGGTAGGAAATTCTTCAGAGATCATATTTGATTCCAATGTCTCGTCTGGAATTTTATCATAGAGTTTGGATGTCTCCGGTATGGGATGAGCCGCTAAGAAGTCCGCCAATGCTTGACCTTTAACAGACTTTTGTGGAACATAAACCATGTCATATTGGACTAGACAGAATGGCCCATGTAGCCAATCGAGAGTTGAGTGTACTTAGCTTCTTCATCAGTACCCGAAGAGGATTAACTCGGGAGATGAAATGAATAGTTTGGCCAAAGATGTAATGTCGAGTCTTTTGAACAGCGAACATAAGAGCTAAGCATTCTTTTTCGATCGGACTATAATGGTGTTCGGCACCAATCATAATACGACTGAGATAATAGATGGCTTGTTCATGACCTTCTTTGTTCTTCTGGACAAGTAAAGCACCCAATGAATGATCCATAGCACGGACATACATTAAGAATGGTATGCCCGAGATTGGTGGCACCAAGACTGGTGGGTTCATGAGATATTGTTTTATGTCGTCAAATGCTCGTTGACATTCTTCAGTCCAAATGAAAGATACACCCTTCTTCATTAGCTGAGTAAATGGTCTGCAACGCCCAGACAGATTCGAAATAAACCTCCTGATGTACGCAAGTCGACCCTGGAATCCTCGTAGCTCGTTTAGGTTGCGTAGAGGACGTATCTCTTGAATGGCTTTGATTTTCTCGGGATCCACGTGTATACCCTTAGAGGTAATGACGAAGCCGAGAAATTTACCACTAGAGACACCCAAGAATGACTTGGTGGAATTTATTTTGAGTTGATGTTGGCACATTAGATTGAAGATAGTTCTCAAGTCTTGGATGTGATCTTCCTTTAGACGACTTTTGACAGCAATATCATCGACGTAGCATTCGACAGTCTTGCGCAGATAATATCGAAAGATGGTACTTATGGCTCGTTGGTAAGTTGTACCAGCATTCTTGAGACCAAATGGCATCACGGTATAGCAGTAGACTCAACGAGGAGTGCGGAAAGAAGTATGTTTTTCTCTTCAGGATTCATCCAAATCTGATTGTATCCGGAGAATCCATCCATGGAGGATATTCGCTTGAACCCACAAGTATTGTCGATCATGACATCTATGATAGGGAGAGGAAACTCGTCTTTTGGACAGGCTTCATTAAGATCCCGGAAGTCAATGCAAACTCGAACTTTGCCAGTTTTCTTCAAGACTAGGACAACATTGGCTACCCAATCTGGATGTTGTTCTTCTCGAATAAAGCCACAAGCTATGAGCTTTTTGACTTCATCATCAATAGCGTCCATCATTTCTGGCTTGAATCGCCTTTGATGTTGTTTAACTGGTTTTGCATTAGGCAAGATATTCAGTTTATGAGTGGCAATTTTGGGATCTAAACCTGGCATGTCTTCATAACTCCAGGCGAAGACATCAATGTATTCTCGAATAAGAAGAATTAATTCTTGCTTATCAGCTTCGGAGAGGTTCTTGCTGATGAATATTGGACGAGGTGACCCGCTTTCTCCTACGTCAATTTGAACCAATTGATCTTCGGTAGGAGGTTCTCGTTGTTCGAATTGGAGTTCCCATTGGGTATCCATTCGTTGAGCCCAAGGATATGTTCCAGAAATTTCTTCGATATCTTCGTCATAACCTTCTGGAAGCTCGACAGAGACCATATTAGAAGATACGATTAGCCGATGAACCTGACCAATGCTGGTGTCAGAGTCTCATGATCTGGAATCAGAAGAGTTAGAGCGCTCTTCACTATCAGACTCGGAGACTGCTGGAGATAAGATCGGAGGTGAAGCATATCCGAGACCTCTTTTTGTCCTGCTATAGTACATCTCTGATTTTTCTTCCAGAACAACTGTACGGATAGGAGTTCTTCTACCCTTACCGTAGTTGAGACCATTCTTGAAGTCATAACCCATCTTTCGGATAATGTCTTTTGATTGTTGACTATAACGACGGAGTTGGAGACGTCCTGTATCGTTACTTTTGCTATCATCCGTATAGCTAAATTTTTGTTCTGGTCCTTTACTAAAAAGTATTGGACTCTCGCCTCTCTTTCGAGAAGGGACAACAAAATATGAATCATCTGGGTGTTCGAGTAAGATCTCTGTTTGAAGAGACTGTACAACTCCCATTGTAAATGACTGAAAGCTATCCAACATATCCAAATAGCACTTAGCATGATAAATGACATCAGTATACTGGAAAGGAGATGCTTTTTCATTAATTTGTACATCTGTATTTACAACAGGACCTTTAGCCTTAGCAGGCTTGGTCAGATTGATTACAAGAGGGGGAGAAGAAGAATGTGGAGGAGGATTGGACTTGTTACGACGGAGGTCGATAACAAACGGCTCAGAGGAGGTGAGCTCCCTTTTATCTTTATTATGAGATAAATCAATAACAAGTGGCTCAGAAGAGGTAAGCTGCATTTTATCCTTGTTACGACGTAGGTCGATAACAAGTGGCTCAGAAGAAGTGAGCTTCCTTTGATCTTGACCGCCATCAGTTGGTTGCTTCTGGACTGGCAAGTGAATAGCCAGTGGTTTAGAAGATTGAGGACGAGAAACACGCCCTTTGATAGGTATGATGAGAGTGTCATTAGACACTGCTTCTTGTTCTTCTTTAGTGTCCAGAGCCAGTACTACCTTCATGAACTCATCTTTATACATGCGAGCATCATTACAATATGCTTCGACACCTTTGAAAGGATAAAGATCCGCAACCTCTTTTTGAACCTTTCCATTGTCATCAACGTATTTAAAACATTGATGGAGAGTCGAAGGAACAATGTTGTGTTCATGTAAGAATGGTCTCCCCAAAAGAGCATTGTAAGAACAACCATGGTTGTCTATGATGTAGAAGGTCACCTTTGTGCGGAGATTGCCTATTTGGAGTTTTAGGCGAATCTTGCCCAAAGGCTCACTTCTTCCTTGGTTAACCCCAGGATGGTGGTGATTGTACTGGAAAGACTATGTACTGGGATCTTCAATGCATCTAACATCGTCTTCAGCATAATGCTAAGGGCTGACCCTGGATCTATCAGAATACGATCGACTTTCATCGAGTCGACATATCCTGTATAGTATAGAGGACGGTCATGCCTATTATCTTCTATCAGCATATCATCCTGTGTGAAGGTAATGTTTGGGATTAACTCCAACACATTGTGACAATGGAGGCAAGAGATAGGCTCTGCTTTCGGCTTCTTCAGAAGGGTTAGGCAGGTTTTCGCCTGCATGAGAGCTTCACTCAGAGTATTTCGAGTCTCTTTGGAGAGGCGCAAGAGCTCGAAGATTGACAGCCTGGCCGATGTATTGGCTAGTTGGGCCAAAATATCAAAGTTGTATGGCTTCTCAAGTCCAGAAGGAGATAACTTCTTCAAAGGTTTGTCGAAGCAGACTTGTTGTTTGCCTTTGTCGACTGCTGTCGGCTTAGGGGGAATGGGTTCTACAACCGGTGAGGACACAGCAGGGATGCCCTCAGCAGAAGTAGGTTGCACTGGAGCAGACTCAGAAGAAGAAGCAAGATTTTCTTGAGTCTCGAGAAGTTCCCATAGATAGGCTTTCCCTGACCTGGTACCCAGCAGGATTTTTCTTCAACTATGGGATCAAAAGACACCATATTACAGATCTTTGTTTTGCCTTTGGAGCGGTCTTTTTGCTTAGAAGGAGCCTCGAAGTCAAAAACAAGATCTGGGTGGATCCATATAATCTCGCCATTATCAAGGGATAAGGGGACGAGACCTTCACTCCGTGGAGGAGGAAGATTCTCGATCTCAAGAGTGGCCTTGGGGATAGGGATGATACCATGTTGTACCATCTGTGGAAAAAAGTTGCCGAACTGTACTGAGACCATGTTCGCAGTAACAGTCTTCTCATCTTGTTGAAGAGTGACAATACCAGCATTGACTAGCTCCTGAATTTTGCCTTTGAGCACGTAACATGCTCGAGTGGGATGACCAATAAACCTGTGATAAACACAGTATTTAGGATGATCAGTCTTACCGACTTCGTCGGGCTTCTTCGGGTTTGGGAGTTGGAGCTTATTGCTTTTGATCAAGCAATTAAAGATGCTCACGGTGTCATTCTCGTCAAAGGAGTACTCTACTTTTGGACGAGGTTCCCTTGGTGGAGGTGCAGAAGGAGTAGAAGTAGACGTAGGTAGAGCTACGTTGACCGCCAGAGATTCTTATTCTTTAAATTGATATTCAAAGTCTCTTTTCCCTT
Source organism: Iris pallida (assembly GCA_029216955.1). Classification (NCBI taxonomy): domain Eukaryota; kingdom Viridiplantae; phylum Streptophyta; class Magnoliopsida; order Asparagales; family Iridaceae; genus Iris; species Iris pallida. The sequence continues at coordinate 19,922 of JANAVB010007427.1, read as the reverse complement.
GCGGTTGTTCTGGCGATTACCGCTACTGGCTGTCGGGTGTTCATCCCGGTCGGGGTTAGACATGTGTACCCCCAACTGCTTGAATTTGTCAGCGCTAACTTCAGCTGCTTTAGCATTGACAATGAAGGATGGCCAGTCTTGGAACTGAGTTGACCCCGTCCACATGCTGATGATAGGCAAAAGATTTGCCTTGCAGGTATCAATAGTGACAGCGGCCGGAGTTCCAGGAGGCATCTTTAATGCTTCTCGGTAGAATCTTTCAATGAAACTCTCAGCGGTTTCATTATGTCTTTGTTTGATCTTATTGAGGGCCGACATGGTCATATCATTGATTCCTTCGTAGAATCGCTCCAAGAAGATTTGTTTCAGACCTGAGAAAGAGGTGATACAGCCATCGGGGAAGCTCCTGTACCAATCGTATGCTACACCGGCTAAACAGCCGACGAATATCCTGGTAAGAAGAGCGTCATTTGGCTGAAGTTGAACAGTCATTACCTCAAAGTGGTTGATGAACTGACTCGGAGATGTGCTGCCGTCAAACAGCGAAATTATAGGGATTTTGTACTTTGGAGGAAATGGGACTTCCTTCCATTCAACTGGATAGGGTTGTTTGATCCCCAATCTCTGTAAGTTGTCCTTCTCTTTGAAGGCCTCGAATTGAGTGTATAAGAGTTTGACAGCTTCATTAGCATCCTCCGATGACGCAGAAGGAGCAGGCTGAGTGTTAGGAGGAGGAACAGCATGGTAGGTACTACCCCCAGCTCCTAACTGACTGGGTGTAGGTTGAATTTGTACAGGGGGTATTTGAGGAGATACTACCCCCAGCCTGTATTAACAGGCACCGACGACGGTATAATCTCTGGATTGCAACAGGTACGGTCGGTGGTACTGTATGTTGGGCCACAATGATAGAATGCATACTTACGACCATTTCAGCTATAGTCTTCAGCTTGTCTTCCAGTGTAGCTATTCGTTGTTCTTGATTTGCTGAACTGGAAGCATCTGGGTCTTCAGTGACAACATAAGCTGTCACTTCTCTAGGTACAGTAGAAGATACCGTCTGTTCAGAACTTTTGCTGTATGCATCATAATCAGAGAAAGAATCATCTCCTGAATAAAAAGTAAGAAGATAACCAGAAGGATCTTGGAGAAGATTCCTTTGACCGATTGTGTCTCGGCTTCGGGATCGGGTATGTCGAAATACTCCTTCAGAAGATTCTTGGAGTAAATCTAAATACCGCCGGCTGGGCCTGTGAGGCTTGTCGTGCTTGGAGCACTTTCTACCCCCAGTGTCTCGAGAAGTCATGTTGACGGAAGCATACAACACTTCATCTTCATCTTTTGACATTGGTTCAGATGTTGCAAAATTTAGACGATCGAAGACAGATCGTTTTGTTGTCTGACAACAGCACTTGATGACAACCTGGTGATTACAATGGTGTCCAAGTGGCTAAACTGGAGGTATCGAGGTATTGTCCCATTTTTGTTTGAGGTGCTCTCGGAGATCAGAAACAACGACGGGACGAGAAGAAGTCTGAGGAATATGTTCTTTGATCACATTCGGAACATGGTTCCGGTTCTTCAGATGTTTTGTCCTGTGAGTATACAGAGAAGTACTCATTTCATTAGCATAGGTGTCAGGATTCTTCATCTTAGAAGTTTGCCTCTGATGCAGGTTGATCTTCGTCATTGGCTGTTTGCGTTTCATAGAAACTGGTCTATTAAGATAAGTCCTTAGATCAGCAAATTCACTCCAGGGGTTTCTGTCCGAGACACCAGTAGTTTTCCCTGTTTTGAGCGGAATATCCTGAGAGTTGGAAGATCTTGGAATTCTGCTACCGGAGTAGGCAGAATACCTCTTTGATCAGTACATTTCCCTTTGGCAGGAAAGGAAGAACTCTTGTTTGAGAGAATTCTTGTACTGATTGGTGCCGAGGCACGTTCAGATTGATCTTCTATGGTAAAAACCGAAGAAGACTGAGAAAAGACCAAAGGACCTTTTGTAAGCCCCCTGAATTTTAGGGTTTATTTTTATTTTTCTGAATGAATTATTATCGATAAATATTTTATTTATTTAATTGTTTTGATCATTAATGTTCATTCCCGTGACTTTAACCTCTGGAGCGTCAGGGATACCAATCTCTGTAAACTCTCTTCACGAGTTTTGAAGTAGACAAGATTATCTTCGTTTTGATGTATCGTATCCCACTTGAACTCGTTCCCTTGTGTTCATTTTGTATCGCGCAAGTTCGGGTCAACTTAGACTGATTAATCGTTGAATAATTATTCCCACTTTTATCTTTGATCATCGTTTGCGCGTTACCGTAGCTTTTAATTTAGGAGCACCAGACCAGTCGTTTTCTCAGAACCAACTTCTCATGAATGATCTACTCGAGACGCTCTCCACCCATGACCTTCGTGTCCCACTCAGATACTTCATTTTGTGCTTTATTTTCTTCGCACAACTTCTGGGTCAATTTAGGCCGATTAATTATCTACCGTGAAACCCGATTTAATTTCCGATTTAATTTTGGGACCCGACATCGACCCAACCTAGCCGACCCAAAGTATGGACGTGGCCCACATGAAGCCTGCTACCCACATGAAACTTGTGTCCCATTTATTGGAGTCCCCGTATTATTCATTTTCCCATGATTTTAAATACCTATTTTAATTCGATTATTTCACCCGGTCCGATTTTGACCCGACCCGGCTCGACCGAACCCGAACCCAAGCCCCATGTTATACTCTCATGACTGCCCAAATACCCTACACAATATTTCTCTTTTTCCTATTTTGGAAATATCTCTTCCTCTCTCTCTACTTATTAATATCTTAAATATCTTATATTATATATATACATATATATATATAAACATGTATCACTCCTCTCTCTCCTCTTATTCAAACTAACACCTACACCCCCCATACTGCCAGCCGAACACCCCCCCTTGGCCGACCTCTTTCTCTCTCCCTCTCTCTCCCTTTCAAATATCTCTTTCTCTCTCTCTCTCTTTATATTATATATATACACACACATATGCATCTCTCTCTCTTTCTCTCAATACACTCACACACCCCCCGACAGCCCCCCCTGGCCGAGCACACCCACAACCACCACCCTCACCATCATCTTCCTCTCTTCTCCTCCTTCTTCTCCATCTCCATCTCCATAAACACCAAAACCATCATCACCATTACCATCTTCATCTTCATCACCATCATCAAAACCATTACAACACCACCACCGCCACCATCTCCGCCACTACTCTGCACCCCACCACGCCGAGGCCACCGCCGGCCACCGCCGCGCCGCAACAGCCGTGCGCGTGCGCTGCGAACAGCAGCAGCAGCAGAGCAGCAGTGGCTCCGCGCCACCACGTCCGCGCGCGCATGTGCGTGGCCGTGCGCCACCACGTGGCCGACCCGCACCACCGCGAGCTCCCCCACCGTCCAGTGACCTCCGGCGAGCCACCCCGTGGCCAACGCCTGCTTCCCCGACGCGCCGAATAGGCTATTCGTGCATTTTGAACGAAATCCCGTCGGCGCGCGCAAGTTTTGAACTCGGAAATGGCGCTCCGTCGTAGTGACTTCGTGCATGTTTTTCGGGAGATCTGACCGTTGGATCGGCGATCTCTCTGCTCCGTCGCAATCTCGGTATATCCATCTTCACTCCTGTCAATTTTCGTCCGTTAATTTTGTCGTTTGATACCTCAAAATTGGCCACCAAGTTGACGTTTTAAATTGAACTGTTTTTGGACAGTTTCGTGGAGCCGACTTCGTCAGCTCGTAACTTCGCCGTCGCAGCTCCGGTTGGCGTGCTACCAGTTCCTGTGCACAGCTGGTATAACCCTCTTCCTGCCTCCTTTAGGTTTCGTTTCATTTTAAGCACGTTTGGTTGGTTAAATTCGACGCCAAAGTTGGCCGTCCGAATTATTTAAATTGCACTTGTAAAATTCCATTTTTGAACCCGGGACTCCGGATTCAATTTCTGACACCACCAGTAGACTCGTGGCGTCGTTCTGGCATATTTTCATATAAAGTTTGCTTGATTTGGAGAACGTGGGCCCTGGCACGCATTTCGGTGCAAAGCGGGTCCTACTTTTCGAGTCAACGGGTCACTTTGAGATCGGCTCATCGGAATCCCATTCCGGATATACCGTTGAGTTCGTATCGTCATTCTGGACTCGTTGACATATAATTTGCTGAGTTTTGAAGACATTTGCTCCGGCACGCATTTCCGTGCAAACCGGATACCAAGTGTCGCGTCAACGTATCATTTGAGATCGGCACATCGGAATCCTATTCGGACATACCGTTGGATTCGTATCATCATTCTGGATTCGTGGACATATAATTTGCTAGGTTTTGTAGACTTCTATCCTGACACGCTTTTCGGTGCAAAGTGTGTCCAACGGCGGACATCATTTTGACCCAAAATTACCATTTTGCCCCTGTGTCCAAATTGGACTTATGGGTAGGCTATTCTAGCTGATTTGACCATTCTGGACATGTTGGTGATATTTATTTTATCATCCGACAACATCTGTAGATTTTGTTTATGTATCATCCTTAATTTCTAATTAATTATTTTTCCATAAATTGTTACTTTCTGGTTTTGAATTTTTATATATATTTTAATTGCTGTAAAAATCTTAGAAACATTGTATTTAAATACTATGTTAACTTAGCTAATTTATTATAATTTTTCCAGTATTTAATAAGTACTTTTGGTATTTTATAAAAATAGGAAAACAGAACTCATTTTCAGAATATTTGTGTTTGTTGATTTTTAATAAATATTTATGAAGGTTTATAAATTCCAAAAAAATTAGTATAAATTTCTATAATTAACAATGATCATTTTGGTACTTTATTTTATATATATATGAGCTTTTTGTCTATCTCAAAAATTATTGGAACTCAGTGTGCAGTTTGATTTATTTATAGAGTAATTACGACTTGCAAGTTTTGAGTTGTTTTGAGTTATTATTGTATTGGACCTCACCCCACACTAGTGTAAAGACCCTAGGAAGTTAGTTTGGATATAGTGGCACTCCACATTAGACATTTATGCTAGGTTTCCACTTGGCTAGTATCCAGTCAGGAGTCGTGTCACACCACTAATGTAATATTAAACATAGCTTAGAACTGAGTTTGTATATCATTATTGACAGGACACCGGACATCTATATCTTCGTACTAGTATCTTGCTTTGCTCGAGGCAAGTACATCTACAAACTTATTTACTGTCTTTTAATGCTAGAACATGTATTAACCCTGTTAAAATACTGATCCTTGAGGTAGCGAGTTAAATCTTCACATGTTGTATTACCTTCAGTACTTGTCATGCTTAGGACAGTTCTTATATCTTCACATGCTTCTTACTGGTTCTCAGTACATGTTTCACTATGAATTATACTGCTCTGAGTATTCACATTTTATACTGCTCCCACTACCTGCCATGCTTACATGTTTTCCAGTATCTCTCACATGTTCTATATCGTTCTCGTATCTCTCACATGTTAGAATATGGGTTATGGAGAAACTGACAGTTGAGTATGTAATCACGACCCCCTTCTCCGTACGTATGTACCGAGCAAAGTTTCATTTTATATGAATACTGCACCGTAGGCCTTATCTCAAAGCGGATTTGTGCGTATGTACATCTATCGCCTTTTCACTTGTACGGAAGTATATTTCATTATGTGCCACAGCACATTGTATATCTATTGACCGATCACGTACCTGCTCCAGTTTTAAATATTAGATATACATGTGTCATCTTGACAAATGTATTTTACCGTGATTTCAGTTATACCATGATTCCAGATATGCCATGTTCCCTATGTTACTATGATACTGTGATCCCAGTTGTACCATGAGGCCATGTTTTCCAGTATTTCCTGTTTTGTAGACTTATCACACCATGTTTCTTATTGTACATCTCTTTCATTATATTCAGTACTTTAGTTGTAGAGGTTGTACTTGCTCCCGTCCTGACAGGATAACGTTGTAGGTTTACTTTTCGAGAGGGAAATGCTATGTGATTCATACTATAGCACTGATTTTGAGGACCTGGCCTTAGCTCCAGAAGAGGCCCCAGCGGGGAACCTTGCTTAGTTATTTTTCTTGTGTTTTGAGACTAGACTTTGTCTATACTTATATTTGGATACTGGACTTTGTCTCCAGTTAGATACTTTGGTTATGTATTATTAAGTCTGTGCTCATGTTACCTTCGCTTATAGATGCTGTGTTATGATGAACTTTAAATATGGTTTTAGAACTGTTAGCTGCTTAGATTCTTTATTTGTCTATTCTTAGAACAGCTTACTACGCTTTGACCAAGCGTAGGCTGGACATGGCTCGGCCTGGCCCAACAATTTGGGTATCGGGTCGTGACATGTTTTTTTGGCGGCCCATACAGGTCCAGACTTAAGTTGTTTGGTTACGTTATTGTACCAAGCATGCCTGCAATTAGGATCTAGGACAACTTGATAACACTAGAAATAACATTTAGAACACCTAGAGGATAACTAGGATTGCAACATAGGAGAACTCATCATAGCATAGGACCGTTAGCTATAATTAGCCTCTTGTTTGTAATTCAGTGGGTTACAATTTTGACCAATTTAGTACCCTTGGGATGACCCCTGAGGATCTCACTCTAATCTTATCTCGAAATCTGTTTTCACCTGTTGACATTTGCTCTTCCTTAATTCGTTGTTGAAATTAATTTCTGATTTTCGTTGTTGACTTTGATCTTGCATCGTGATAAATTTTGTGGATTAAATTATGATATCCTGATAAGGTAAACGTCTGCTTTAGTTATGGAGTTTAGAATTTATCGCAGCCATATTAGCTGATATTTAGAGCCTGATTTTGGATATACTATCCTATTCATAGAATTTAGATTTTCTTGCAGCCATACCGGTTGGCGTGGTAAGGAATCTAGATGATATGACTATAGGGTGTATACCTTAGTTATGGACTCCCTCGTTTATTGCATATAAGCTTACTGGTGGGGCAAAAATTCTGGCGACATGATTTCAGGAAGACGTGTATGGTTATCAGATCATATCTCAACTTGGTTTACTTTGTTATGACCGAATGAGCAAGAATAAGTTCTTATCATTATTCTTCCCCGTCTTGATTAACTCTGTCCTATCTACATCTACAACTAGGATTACAGGTTTTCTAGGACTTTCCAATAGGATTGCTTTCGCGTTATCTTTTGGACATAATATTTTGTGTTCCATCTTTCCTATGACTTGACTAAACTCTTTTTCGTTAACCTCTTTGGTAATTCTTCTCGTTATACATCTCGTTGTCTTCGTACCATTCTTGGAAATATTTCGATAAACTTTCCTGTCTTGCTTGACCCTTTAGCTTGTTTGGACACTGTTATGGATTACTTGACCCAGTCTTAGACCTTGTTACCTTCTACTTGATAGATGACCGAAATAGCCAAACCTTATTAATTGATCCTGTAGTATAACTATAAATGTATTGTGTGATTGTGATAAATACTTTTCCTAGGGATTGGTTAGATTAAGTTTATAGGACGAGTATAAGTGACTGACTGTAGCAGACTTGGAAACCATTAAGAATGATTGTATTGATAGTATGACTTGATGATAGGGTATCTAAGATGGAGAAATGAGATATTATATATATTATGACTATGGATTGAGGATTAGAATCTTGTGCTTAGCAGTTTGAGGATTTAACATTTGTAGAATTTTGGTTGGTTACCTATAGCTAATTACATGTGATTAGAGGGTAGATCGATATGTGGATTGATATAGAATAAGTTAGAATGAGTTATCGTATTGTATACGAGATCGGGAAAATATCAGTTAAAAAGACATGGAACAAGACAAAGACATATGTACATTGATAATTAATAAATCGGGAGTTTAAAATCGAGGATTTATATTCGGAGGACTTGTTGAGTAAAAAGAAGAAGGCTCTACGCTAAGGATAAGAATTGAACGTATGATTTCAAAGAGAAACTGTAGGAAAGGATTGACGATAAATGATGCTAAGGAACTGTGGATTGATAGAATATGGATACTTAGGATACGATAAGGAAATCCAGTATTTACAATTGAGGTTAAAAATATGGTTGATGACCAAGCATTGTTTGCTTATGAACATGTCCAGAGAATGACCTATATTTAGGGTATACGTTAAGGTTTCATGTTAGTATGGAAGATTCTAAAGGATATATGACGTAGTTTATGATAGAAGGACTTTGTTAAACCTGAACCAAAAAGATTGTAGGAGAAACAAAAGAGATGATTACAAGGATAGCAAATTGAGTATTGTAGCCAGAGCAGCTACCTGTTATAGTTTGATCGGTTGGATGATTTTTAATTTCGAGGACGAAATTTTTGTAAGGTGGGTAGGATGTAAGCCCCCTGAATTTCAGGATTTATTTTTATTTTTCTGAATAAATTATTATCGATAAATATTTTATTTATTTAATTGTTTTGATCATTAATGTTCATTCCCGTGACTTTGACCTCTGTAGCGTCAGGGATACCAATCTCTGTAAACTCTCTTCACGCGCAAGTTCGGGTCAACTTAGACCGATTAATCGTTGAATAATTATTCCCACTTTTATCTGATTATCGTTTGCGCGTTACCGTGGCTTTTAATTTAGGAGCACCAGACCAGTCGTTTTCTCAGAACCAACTTCTCATGAATGATCTACTCGAGACGCTCTCCACCCATGACCTTCGTGTCCCACTCAGACACTTTATTTTGTGCTTCATTTTCTTCGTACAACTTCCGGGTCAATTTAGGCCGATTAATTATCTATCGTGAAACCCGATTTAATTTCCGATTTAATTTCGGGACCCGACATCGACCCACCTAGCAGACCCAAAGTATGGACGTGGCCCACATGAAGCCTGCTACCCACATGAAACTTGTGTCCCATTTATTGGAGTCCCCGTATATTATTCATTTTCCCATGATTTTAAATACCTATTTTAATTCGATTATTTCACCCGGTCCGATTTTGACCCGACCCGGCTCGACCGAACCCGAACCCAAGCCCCATGTTATACTCTCATGACTGCCCAAATACCCTACACAATTTCTCTTTTTCCTATTTGGAAATATCTCTTCCTCTCTCTCTACTTTATTAATATCTTAAATATCTATATATATATAATATATATATATATATATATATATATATATATATATATATATATACACACATATATATAATATATATATATTATATATATAGATATATATATATATATATATATATAATATATATAAACATGTATCACTCTCTCTCTCTCTCTCCTCTTATTCAAACTAACACCTACACCCCCCCATACTGCCAGCCGAACACCCCCTTGGCCGACCTTTTCTCTCTCCCTTCTCTCCCTTTCAAATATCTCTCTCTCTCTCTCTCTCTTTATATATATATACACACACATATGCATCTCTCTCTTTCTCTCAACACACTCACACACCCTACCGACAGCTCCCCCCATGGCCGAGCACACCCACAGCCACCACCCTCACCATCATCTTCCTCTCTTCTCCTCCTTCTTCTCTATCTCCATAAACACCAAAACCATCATCACCATTACCATCTTCATCTTCATCACCATCATCAAAACCATTACAACACCACCACCGCCACCATCTCCTCCACCACTCTGTACCCCACCACGCCGAGGCCACCGCCGGCCACCGTCGCGCCGGCAGCCGCACGCTGTGCGCTGCGAACAGCAGCAGCAGCGAGCAGCAGTGGCTCTGCGCCACCCCGTCCGCTCGCGCATGTGCGTGGCCGTGCGCTACCACGTGGCCGGCCCGTACCACCGCGAGCTCCTCCATCGTCCAGCGACCTCCGGCGAGCCACCCCGTGGCCAACGCCCGCTTCTCCGACGCGCCGAATAGGCTATTCGTGCGTTTTGAACGGAATCCCGTCGGCGCACGCGAGTTTTGAACTCGGAAATGGCGCTCCGTCGCAGTGACTTCGTACACATTTTTCGGGAGATCCGACCGTTGGATCGGCGATCTCTTTGCTCCGTCGCAATCTCGGTATATCCATCTTCACTCCTGTCAATTTTCGTCCGTTAATTTTGTCGTTTGATACCTCAAAACTGGCCACCAAGTTGACGTTTTAAATTGAACTATTTTTGGACAGTTTCGTGGAGCCGACTTCGTCAGCTCGTAACTTCGCCGTCGCAGCTCCGGTTGGCACGCTACCAGTTCCTGTGCACAGCTGGTATAACCCTCTTCCTGCCTCCTTTAGGTTTCGTTTCATTTTAAGCACGTTTGGTTGGTTGAATTCGACGCCAAAGTTGGCCGTCCGAATTATTTAAATTGCACTTGTAAAATTCTATTTTTGAACCCGGGACTCCGGATTCAATTTCTGACACCACCAGTAGACTCGTGGCGTCGTTCTGGCATGTTTTCGTATAAAGTTTGCTTGATTTGGAGAACGTGGGCCCTGGCACGCATTTCGGTGCAAAGCGGGTCCCACTTTTCGAGTCAACGGGTCACTTTGAGATCGGCTCATCGGAATCCCATTCCGGATATACCGTTGAGTTCATATCGTCATTCTGGACTCGTTGACATATAATTTGCTGAGTTTTGAAGACATTTGCTCCGGCACGTATTTCCGTGCAAATCGGATACCAAGTGTCGCGTCAACGTATCATTTTGAGATCGGCACATCGGAATCCTATTTCGGACATACCGTTGGGTTCGTATCATCATTCTGGATTCGTGGACATATAATTTTCTAGGTTTTGTAGACTTCTATCCTGATACGCTTTTCGGTACAAAGTGTGTCCAACGGCGGACATCATTTTGACCCGAAATTACCGTTTTGCCCCTATGTCCAAATTGGACTTATGGGTAGGCTATTCTAGCTGATTTGACCGTTCTGGACACGTTAGTGATATTTATTTTATCATCCGACAACATCTGTAGATTTTGTTTATGTATCATCCTTAATTTCTAATTAATTTTTTTCCATAAATTGTTACTTTCTGGTTTTGAATTTTATATGTATTTTAATTGCTGTAAAAATCTTAGAAAAATTGTATTTAAATACTATATTAACTTAGCTAATTTATTATAAATTTTCCAGTATTTAATAAGTACTTTTGGTATTTTATAAAAATAGGAAAACAGAACTCATTTTCAGTATATTTGTGTTTATTGATTTTTAATAAATTTATGAAGGTTTATAAATTCCAGAAAAATTAGTATAAATTTCTATAATTAACAATAATCATTTTGGTACTTTATTTTATATATTTGAGCCTTTTGTCTATCTCAAAAATTGTTGGAACTCAGTGTGCAGTTTGATTTATTTTATAGAGTAATTACGACTTGCAAGTTTTGAGTTGTTTTGAGTTATTATAGTATTGGACCTCACCCCACACTAGTGTAAAGACCCTAGGAAGTTAGTTTGGATATAGTGGCACTCCACATTAAACATTTATGCTAGGTTTCCACTTGGCTAGTATCCAGTCAGGAGTCGTGTCACACCACTAATGTAATATTAAACATAGCTTAGAACTGAGTTTGTATATCATTATTGACAGGACACCGGACATCTATATCTTCGTACTAGTATTCTTGCTTTGCTCGAGGCAAGTACATCTACAAACTCATTTACTGTCTTTTAATGCTAGAACATGTATTAATCCTGTTAAAATACTGATCCTTGAGGTAGCGAGTTAAATCTTCACATGTTGTATTACCTTCAGTACTTGTCATGCTTAGGACAGTTCTTATATCTTCACATGCTTCTTACTGGTTCTCAGTACATGTTTCACTATGAATTATACTGCTCTGAGTATTCACATATTTTATACTGCTCCCAGTACCTGCCATGCTTACATGTTTTCCAGTATCTCTCACATGTTCTATATCGTTCTCGTATCTCTCACATGTTAGAATATGGGTTATGGAGAAACTGACAGTTGAGTACGTGATCACGACCCCCTTCTCCGTACGTATGTACCGAGCAAAGTTTTATTTTATATGAATACTGCGCCATAGGCCTTATCTCAAAGCGGATTTGTGCGTATGTACATCTATCGCCTTTTCACTTGTATGGAAGTACATTTCATTATGTGCCCCAGTACATTGTACATCTATTGACCGATCACGTACCTGCTCCAGTTTTAAACATTAGATATACATGTGTCATCTTGACAAATGTATTTTACCGTAATTTCAGTTATACCATGATTCCAGATATGCCATGTTCCCTATGTTACTATGATACTGTGATCCCAGTTGTACCATGAGGCCATGTTTTCCAGTATTTCCTGTTTTGTAGACTTATCACACCATGTTTCTTATTGTACATCTCTTTCATTATATATTCAGTACTTTAGTTGTAGAGGTTGTACTTGCTCCCGTCCTGACAGGATAACGTTGTAGGTTTACTTTTCGAGAGGGAAATGCTATGTGATTCATACTATGGCACTGATTTTGAGGACCTGACCTTAGCTCCAGAAGAGGCCCCAGCGGGGAACCTTGCTTAGTTATTTTTTGTGTTTTGAGACTAGACTTTGTCTATACTTATATTTGGATACTGGACTTTGTCTCCAGTTAGATACTTTGGTTATGTATTATTAAGTCTGTGCTCATGTTACCTTCGCTTATAGATGCTGTGTTGTGATGAACTTTAAATATGGTTTTAGAACTGTTAGCTTCTTAGATTCTTTATTTGTCTATTCTTAGAACAGCTTACTACGCTTTGACCAAGCGTAGGCTGGACATGGCTCTGCCCGGCCCAACAATTTGGGTATCGGGTCGTGACACCTTTTCTCTTGTCTTGTGAAGAAAGGTTAGCTAAAGAGCGTTTTCCTCTGTTATCTTCCAAGTCGTGGAACGAGGAAGTTTGAGAAAAGACCAACGGGCCTTTTCCTTTGTTCTGAGGTGGAGGAGGAATAGTCAACAGACTACCCCCAGTGGATTGCGCTGGAGCAACAGAGTACTTGGGAAGAGGAGCAGAGTCTTTCCCTTTGCTGTGAAAAGAAGAGAGATTAGCCAAAGGACTATCCCTGTTAGACTGCGCTGGAACATTTTGCGCAGGGATTGAAGTGGCAGTAGGCGTATTGGCTGGTTGCGCATGAGAAGCTTTTACAGATGACTTTTTAGCCACTGACACTGTAACTTGCGCAGCAGGAGTCTTAACTTCAGAGTGCTTGAGTTGCACTCTGGTTGATGGAGTGGTGGACTGCGCAGTAAGAGTTGCAGCCAACTGCGCCAGGAGAAGAGGAGTCTTGTACTTTGCCAGAGCTGCATAGGAAGTGGTTTGTGCACTGGCAAGAGGATCAGTATACTGCGTATGGGCAGTAGAGGCAGCAGACTGTACAACAGTTTTGGAAGCAGAGACAACAGACTGCGCAGAGGATTGCGCAGAGGATTGTGTAGAGGACTTTGGAGTCCACACTGAACAGACTTTGCTCTTGGCAGGAGTTGCAGTGCGACGAGTATTCCCGGAGTTGATCATCGCCTCGTAGGCCATATGGTTGACCTTTACAACCAGCGTCTTCTGCGTCTTTCCGATAGACGCAACGTCATATTGAGTTGTCACTTCCTCGTCGGAGGAGAAAGTCGTCCCCAGCAGAGTCGCCATTTTGTTTGTAAAAACAAATGTGTTCTTTTTATTTCACAAACTTTGTAAGAAGATTACAATTGAATTCTGGGAAAGTACAACTATAGGAATCCGATCTGAAGACGATCGCTTTATCCCTTGGACGATATGAACTATGAAGACGATAGCCTCTGAAGAATGCAACAGCACTTGGGCACGAACTCCTGATTTCTCTGATGATCTTGAATGATCTGATTCATAATGAAGGACTTGAAACTCTATTTATAGAGTTCTGGAAAATAACTAATTAGTAGTTATTTCTGGATTGCGCAGGATGGATTGCGCAGGCATTAGACTGCGCAAGCAGCGAACTGCGCTGGCAGTTACTCGATCGTGGGCTAACTGTATGAGACGCGTGGCATTGTCTGATTGAATTGCGCTTGGTCATGTACAGACGGTTGCCATGTGGTGAATAATTGATGGAATGTATGCCACATACAAAATGTCAGTTATCTTGATGGATTGCGCCACTTGAACTGCGCTAGCATCAGACTGCGCTGTGATCGAACTGCGCTAGCTTCAGATTGTGCTGGCTGTACAGCTGTCCTCAAATACGGTGCGGCTCGAGAAACGAACAGACTCCTCGCTTTTCGGGCAGTCAGTTGTCAGAAGATCTGATTTTGTATCAGGTAATGATGACGTTGCCACGTCAGCCTTGCGCGCTTGGATGTTAGCGCGGTTCGGCCTCGCGCAGTTGATTTGTTGCACAGTCTGTCTCCTGTGCAGTTGATTTGAAGGATACTCCATTTGATTTTCATTGCTTTTTTTATGGGTGCAACTTGATTTTTAGGACCTACACACATCATCTCCGCCACGGGCATCGCAGTCGATCCGAAGAAAGTCGAGACAGTTGCTGATTGGAAACGACCTGCATCAGTTAGCGAAATTCGAAGCTTCCTAGGCTTGGCGGGATACTACCGACGCTTCATGAAGGACTTCACGAAGATTGCATCCCCGTTGACTCGCCTCACCCAGAAAGGAGTCGCATTCAAGTGGTCAGACGACTGTAAAGCTTCCTTCCAGGAGCTCAAACAATGGCTCGTTTCGGTCCCGATACTTGCTCTTCCTGAAGGGACGGAGGGATTTCAGATCTTCAGCGATGCTTCTGGCCAGGGCTTGGGATTGTAGGAGCGTAAAAAGTGCTTCAAAGAAAGAGTCATCTCATTCATAAGTGATCTACTTTACGCCTAGCAGAACGGATAATTTCTTTATACCCAAGACTAGGCTAATCAATTTACGCCTAAGAAGGCTGATCATTTTACGCTTGGGTCTACACCTATGATTTTACGCCAAGGACAGAGCAGCCACTTTTACGCTGGACAAAGCTGTCAAATCTTGCATTTAATGCGAACTCTGACATGAAGATATTAATGATGGCATATATCACAAAGGGATTTGTCTTTACACAAAGACCAATGTTGTCGTTTAGTGTGTGGATTGAGCTACTTTACGCTCACACTACGGCTTCTTTTACGCACGAAGATTATATGAGCGTTTACGCTCAACAGTCGACGTGTGCGTAAAGTCTATTTGAGCTACTTTTACGCTCAAGGTTATTTAATAACCACTTTACGGGAAGTCTATGTCAAGGCTATTTTATGCCAAATCCACTGCTTTACGCTCAGAGTACATTGGGCTATTTTTACGCCCTATTATCCTCCACCAGTTTGGAACGTGGTTTGCTTACGTGGCTTTCATGCCACTCTTTTCGAAGAACGTGTGTACATGCATCCTATCCTTACTGAAGTGATGGGACACACGTCAACATATGCAAAGGATGGCTTCGATCATGGGTGGCAGTTGTTAGCGTAAAGATGGAACTTTTGCTGAGTTTTTACGCACAAGAGCCCAAGTCTATAAATAGACTTATTTTTCTTATAACAAACGGACACACAGAGGAAGAAAAAAAACACAAAAAAAAAACAGAGAGACAGGAGAGAATACAGAGATCAGAACTTCGAGATTTTGATTCTCCAGAGCATTCTTCTTCAACTTTTCTTTCAGAACAGAGTGAAGCAAAGCAGGAAAGCATTCGGCCTCGCCATCAGTGCCCAAGTGCGTCGATACCTTTCTGGTGACTTAGTTCTTCCAAGTTGTTCTACTTCAAGCAGTGATCTTCATCATCATATGGTCCAAGGAACAAAGTGATCATTTACAGATCAGACTTCCATAGTAATACTTTCCCAGAATCAAATTTGTACTTCTTGTACTTTTTCTCGTTTTATTTTCAAAAGCCAAATTTCTCCAAGGCATTTTGTTAAGTGAAACAAAAATGGCGACTCTGCTGGGGACGACCTTCTCCTCTAACGAGGAGGCGATTGCTCAATATGATGATATTTCGGTCGGTTCGACCAAGAAGACTCTGGTTGTGCACTTCGACCAGACTGTCTATGAAGAAATGCTCCGAACTGGGGGTGGTTCTCGCCACTCCAATGTTCAAAAGTCTTGCAAAGCACAAAAATTTTGGATTCCCAAATCCAAAGTAGTTTCTGATCTCTCTGTTGCTTCTGATGACAAGGGAATTCTTCCCACTCCTGTCGTAGGGGCTCCCGTTCGTAACGAGGCAGTCCTTACTTCAGAGTTGCACTCAAAGTGTGACGATTTATCTCCCATTTGTAACGGTGAAGATAATCAGGTTTCACGCCCACTGCGTAAGAATCAAATTTTACGCTCAGTGGGTAAGAACCAAATTTTACGCTCAGTACATAAGAATGAATCTCCCATTCGTAATGGGGCAGACTCTAAAGTTTATGCTTCTGAGTGTAAGAATCAGTCTCCCGTCGGTGACGTGGTAGGCCCAAAAAATACGCTCCTCGCATAAAGCAAAATCTCCTGTCTGTGACGTGGTAGATAATCAATTTTTACGCTCCATGCGTAAAGGTAAGTCTCCTGTCTTTGACAGTGTAGATAAAATTCATAACGATATTTGCACATCTAATGTGAATGTACCTAAACGTGTACAGCATAAAAATGTCGTTGGTAAAACTTCTGTCCTATACCAACAACCTTCTTATACTGCTTTACGCAAAGTACCAAACTTGCAAATTACGCACCATGAAGATAGAGTCCTTCGTGCTAAATCTCAAGATTTACGCACACAACTCCAAACGCGTAAAAATGTACAGTTTGGTTCTGCGAATGCAGCCAGTAATCTTCTTTATACACAAGGGACTAAATGTTTTTCTACCCCAAATGTAATAAAGAAGAATACTCCATCTGTTCCTTCTGACCTACGTGAATTACTAATGCAAAAGCGTAAGAATTTACAATCTTCGGTGACACTCCCCCAAGAAAAACATCATTGTGAATATCACCAGGTTGTGATCAACTGTTGTTGTTCAGCTTCAAAATGGTCAGTTTTTGATCGTTTAAGTTTTAACTCGCCTCAACATCAAGCTGAAGACCAAGAAGATGAGATGTCATATGCATCAGTCAACATGGCATCTCATACTAACAGAGGACGACGTCCGAGACGGAACATGTCCCAAACTCCAGGTCAACAACAGTTCAACAGACTTCTTGATTCCTTTGAAGGGGTATATCAAAATACTCGATCAAGAAGACAAAGACAAATGCAGACTTCTGATTCAGAAGCTGGGGGTACTCAATCTTTTGAGTCCGAGACTGATAGTGTGGATTCATACTTCTATACAAATCCTTCTGTATCTTCAAGAGAGGTTGAATCCTACGCTGTTGGAGATGAACCAGAGACGTCATCTGCTAATATGGAACAACGTCTCACTGCCGTAGAACAATCATTGAAAGACATGCTTAACATGGTGCAAAGCATGCATCAGATAATTTTGAATCAGCGAACTGCTCAACCTACAGTAATAACTCCGGTACCAGTAGCAGCACAAACTCAAGATAGTCAAGGGGCTGATATACCTTTGAATATTCAAGAGCCTGCTGTTAATCAAAATTCTGCATCTCCAGATCCCATCATTCCAGAAGATGTACCACCTCCAGTGGGGTTACGGTACATCCAACGACTATTCAATCAAATGTGCTTCCTCAAACCAGTGAAGCCATTCAAGCAGTGCGTGAACTCAAAGCACAGTTTGAAGTTTTGAGGCACAAAGATCAGCTCCAGAGGTTAGGGATTAAGCAACCTTATCCTCCTCATTGGAATGATGAACCCTTTCCACCAAAGTTCAAGCCGCAATCCATGGTTTTATTCGATGGAAAAGCATCTCCCAGTCAATATATCAATTACTTTGATATTATGATTGTACACTTGCAGAAAAATGATGCTCTTCTCACTCGAGTGTTCATCGGGTGTCTGACGGGTTCAGCTTACGACTGGTATCGTAGCTTACCCGATAACTCTATTTCGTCTTTTGACGAATTCAAGGCAATATTTCTCTCCCGCTTCTATGAAGGAGGTATGGACATGAACATGTCCTCTTTAATATAAATCAAACAAAAGGAGAAAGAAGATACTCGGACGTTCATTGAACGTTTCCGACAGGCTACTCTAAAGATGCCTCCTGGTATGCCAGATTCAGCGTTGATTGTTACATGCAAGATGAATCTGCGACCATCCATTGCTGTCTTCACGGGTTCCCAATTTACAGATTGGGATTCGTTTATCATAGCAGCAGTTTCTGCCGAGACCAATGGTAGGTTGGCTCGTGAACACGGGATGATTTTCGCTTCAGAAGATAAAGGGAAGAAAAGTAATCCTGGTAATAATCCTGGCAATCGTAATGTGAAAGAAAAAGATACTCTTATGGTCAATCTTTCCAAGAACAAAACGACGCCAAATAATCAGGAATCTTCCAGGCCAAAGGAAGAATACTCTTTTGATGAAAGTGATATCCCAGGGATATTTCAATGTCTGGTGAAAAGTGGTAAACTTCAGATTCCAGAGCCAAAAAGGCCTAATGAGGTGAATCTGAATGACAATCCCAAATATTGTATCTATCATAGATACATTAATCATCCTACCAGTGCTTGCTATGTCTTGAAAAAGAAGATCCAAGAGCTGATAAATGGTGGCGCTATCGCTTTAACCAATGATGACCATACGGTTACGACCAATATGGTTTCTCTTCAGTCCGGGGATTTTCCTCCACAACAAGTCCCAGATGGAATTATCCCAATTCCGAAGGCGACAAAAGATCGTGAATATCCCGCCTGCCAGGGAAGAAAATACAGGATTGCTGCCGCTCACATTGAAGAATGGTGAAATCATGTGGATACATCTTGACTTAGTACCTGAATTGGAAAATGAAGGTAAAACTTTAAAATCCAAGAAAGGTAAAAAGTCAAAACCTGCAACATGATTTCTCATGTTATTCCAAATCCTGATGACTTTGATCATCTATGGGATGGCCTTCCTCTAGAAAATAGACTGAAAGGACTAAACATCTGTCCTCCAAGTCTAGCTCCTCCTACCAAGCTCAAGCTTACTCATCAGCAGTGGCTAGCCATAAATAGTGTTCCTTTATACCGGGCACAATAAGTTTTTGCTGCTTATGAAAAAGCTCCAACAGGGATTTCTCCTCGTATCCCGAATCCTTCTCCTCCCTTAACTACAGACGTCTATGCTTCATTCTCCTGTAGTTGCAGAGGTTTCTTCCTCTTCCTGTGCTGAAACACCTGTCCAAAGCTCACTGCCTATCCACTTGTATAGTCAGCAATCTGTCCTTTTCATGAGGAAGATGGGTTATGACTTTCAAAAGGCATAAGGTTTGAATTATGATAAAGGACTACGTCTTCCTTTACAAATTCAAAATCAGAATTTTACTGCTGGATTGGGTTCTGAAGTTCCTCGTAACAACCCTCACAAGAAGAAGGCTAAGGAAGAAAGACTAAATCCTGTAATATGGTACTTCTTCTCCTAAGTCTGAAGAAGAAACTTTTGCTGGTTCAAGATCTGGAAAAGAGTACCACAAAGACTATGAGGGATCCTCCAAAGAAGCAGAAGATGTAGTGGAAACTCTACCAGTTCAACCTTCTCCTGTTCCTGTTAAACCGTATGTGGTTGAAAAGGAGAAACAGAAGGCAATACGCTTTGATACCCCATTGAAGTCTGCTTCCAATCAGGGGATGGTGATGAAGCCTTACAAGTTTGACATTCTAGCTCAGTTAGCCAATACTCCGGCTAGACTATCTATATTTGAACTGCTTCGCCTTTCCAGAGAAAGCAGAGAGACTTTGAGCGAAGCTTTACTTCAAGCAGATTCATGCTTGGCTCAACTCAAGACTCCTGATAATATACCAGTGTCATGTCCGCAATGTCATAGTGTGATGGAAG
>JANAVB010007426.1:0-20683 GCA_029216955.1 Iris pallida | reverse complement strand
AAAATTATCGATTTATTGTATTATAAAGAAGTTCATAGCAAGAGTTACACAAGGTTTATAATCAGCTAAAGCTACTCCTAAGTTATTGATGATGGAATACAATTTATAACAACATAAGGGTACGATAGAGATGATATGTTTAAAAACCTTCTCAAGATACAATCCGATAATCATATGCGTTTGTCCAAAATATGTTACTCAAAGTCCTCATCATGCCAGTAAGCAAGGCTGCAATAAACGATAGATTCCATAACTGGGGTATGCACCTTTATAATCATGTCGTTTGAAATTCTCGCTATGCCAACTAGTATAGCTACAAGAGATTCCAACTCTCATAACCAAGATACGTACATCCGAAGTCAGGTCTCTATATTTCTCCACGCCAGCTAATATGGCTACGATAAACTACAGATTCCATAATCAAGTAGACGTTTTACCATCCCTGTATTCCCGTCAACATATGTTATCAAAAATAACGTAACTCAGGCCATAAATTTCACCTCGATAGGAAAATCAACAACGATCCATCAAAATCAAATTCAATAACCAAGGAGTGACAGCGAACAAAACAAGGAAAAGGATTTCAAATTGAAGTTTAAATAAGATTCTCAAGGGGCGTCCAAGGAATCTCTCAAGGAGTCCTAACTGTGATTGAGTACCTCCTATCATAACCTAGAACTTATATCCTAATAGCAGGCTCGTAGCAGCGCTCTAAGTCAAGCACTACTAGAAATTGCACTAGTTGCGACTCTGACCTGCGTGTGCCCCACTAAAATCGTATCACGACCCGCACCCTAGAGTAAGGGCACGAGAAGTGGGTACGTCCAGCCTACGCCGCAGTGTCGGTAGTAGAACGCTGTCCTAGGTCAATCATCTAACTATATAAGGTACATGTACAGTATATACACTCCGAATGGAGGTGACATAGCAAATACAGTCTCAATCACATAAGGTAGAATACGATAAAAGATAGATAAATATGAAATAAAATAAAACCACAGAGATACAACCAGATAGAGTTCTAAGTGTCTAAGATAACACAAATACAGAAACCTCCCAAATCTCAAATACAGTAATCCAGAGAATAAATATAACTGAAAGTAACTAATCTAAACTAATGATGTCTCATCCACTGCTAATGGATCCTGCTGGAGATCCAGGGGTAATGTCTTATCAAACTCTATCCTGGCCATAACCGTAAAGGTAGAGCAATCAGCTAAGATGTACTCTGTAAACATCAATGGTTATTCTGTCAGGAAAATGAGCAAGTACAAACACTAACAGCAGTTCTATATGAATTGACAAATTCTATAAGAGACAGTATATAAAATATAAGACAAAGATATAGGATGACTTGGGAACCATTCGAAAGTCGAGTTACAACCCTTAAACCAAACAAGGACCGGGGTTGTAATCCTTCTCCTGAGCAGAACCTAGTCTCCAATCAAGGTACAACATAAAGGCATGTAGAACATATGAGTAAATGAATATCATAGCATGTTGAGAAAGTACTGAATGTAGAACAGAGCAGGATATAAGATAAGATAAAATAAATATAAAATGTGCCTTAAATTATTAGAGCGTTATCTGATCGACTTTAGGTATGTTACAAGACAGGTTATCCACTTGGCCTGACAATCACACGAAAATCTCTGAAAAGGGTCATACCGACCAACATGGATAACAAGCACACGGAGGAATCTGCTACACCCTACGTGAGGTGAGTGGCAGAAGCATAATAGTGACAGGAGGCTTTGATCACATAACCCCTAATAATTCTTTCATCGCCGAATAGTATCACGGATCCAGACATGGTACGTCATGCACGGGATTCAAAAGCAGGAGGCCAGTCCACTCCCAAATTGATGTCTATATAAGTACAAGAAACACGAAATATCACGTACCAATATACCATGAAAGTCCAGGAATAATATCTCATGACAGGATCCGACGTATACTAGTCCGTGAACCATCGTGTCGGGAATCAAGTAAGACACTACAACTGAATCGGATATAGCAGATGTCAAGACAATGAAAACTATCAGTGAATGTACTGCCTGCGGTCCTGAGCTGTCAAATGGGGTCGATGCTGAGAGTGATGCCACAAAAATAAAAATGAGATATATATAAGCTAGGGTTCAACGGTATTAGGCAGGATTATATAGTATAAGCTATGTAATCTAGGTCAATCTCAGTCCAACTAAGTCAAATTTGGTCACACTGAGTCACACTAGCTCACAGGAAGTCAAACCAAGTCAAACTAGGTCAAACTAGGCTAATGTTGACTAACAGTTGACTTTTGGTCAAAGTAGTCAAACTTGGTCAACCGAGGTCAAAACTAGCCTAAGCATACTATTTCTAATATTTACCTACCAAGATACCATATGTCTTGGTCAAACAGGATCAACTCTAATCTAAGAATTAAAATATCAAGTTGCACCTCGTTATTCGTACATCGAAACCTAACACGCAAATTGAGATAAGATAATCAACGGTAAAGTTAATAATCTTATCACAGTGATCCACATGATCATCTTGCCAATTTCAGCGATGTGAGATCATGGAATCGACTGATCTCAGTTTCGTTGTACTAATTCAGAAATACGAACTTAATAAGAATTAATTATAATAAAAGGTAATACACAGAGAAAATATCAACAAATATTGTCGGATGATGAAACAAACATCACCAACGTGTCCATAATGGTCAAATTAGCTAGGATAGACTATCCATAAGTCAAATTTGGACACAGGGGCAAAAAAGTAATTTTGGGTTAAAACGGTATCCGTGTCGGATCCGCTTTGCACCGAAAAACTTACAAAAATACTAGTCAACCAAACCTAATAAATTATATGTCCACGAATCCAGAATGACGATACGAACTCAACGGTATATCCAAAATTGGATTCCATTGACTCGATCTCAAATTGGTCCGTTGACCAGGACATTAAAATTCTGATTTACACGAAAAAGCGTGTCAGAGCCAATATCCTCAAAACTCAGCAAATTATATGTCAACGAGTCCAGAATGACGATACAAACTCAACAGTATATCCAGAATTGGATTCCGATGAGCCGGCATCAAAAAGACCCGTTGACCCGGACTGTGGGGCCCGTTTTGCACCGAAATGCGTGCCAGGGCCCACGTCCTCCAAATCTAACAAACTTTATATGAAAATATGCCAGAACGAGACCACGATTCTACTAGTGGGGTCAGAAATTGAATTTGGAGTCCCGGGTTTAAAAATAGAAATTAACAACTTGGAAATTACGAATTCGGACGACCAACTTTGACGTCGAATTCAACCAATCAAACATCCTCACAATGAAACGAAACTTAAGCGGTAGGAAGAGGGTTATACCAGCTAGCATAGGAACCAATGGCACGCCAGACAGAGCTGCAATGGAGGAGATACGAACCGATGAAGTTGGCTCCGTAAAACAAGATTATGATGGAGCGAAGAAATCGTCGATCCAACGGTCGGATTTCTCGAAAAACATGCGTAAAGTCTGTCACGCCCCAGAACCAGAATACTGGAGAGCGGGGGCGAATATAAGCTACGTATATTGAAATGGAAACCACCTCGCTATACGGTCACGGCTGTCTAGATATGAGGGTTTACTACAAGCCAACGGTCTCTTAAGGTCAAGCCTATTGTCTCAATCTCAAGCAAGTAGTATAATTACAAGATGTTTGACCACCAAATATACAATAAAAGGCATCCCAAATATTACATATTCTGTTGATCATGAAGCTAGTCGTACAAATACGAGGACTAGCAAGAGTTTAGTCATACATGATCAACCCTAGGATTTGTTAATCATGTTTACAGCCCGTAGGCAGACAGTAAGTAAATGTGCATCGAGCTAACAGGTGCTCGTCGGCTAAACGCCTCAAAAGAATAATTTTACAATAGAGTGAGCGAAACAAAATAGGAAACCCACTTGTAGCCCGGATTCCTTCTAGTTGCCACCATCGGGCTGGAGGTTCGGTAGATCCTCGGGTGCTGCTCCGAAATCTGGCCACACAAAACCAGCTGGGTCAAACCCCAGAAAGAGCAAGTGCCACAAAGGAGGCCACGAAATAAGAACAAATCCAGCATAACAGAACATAAGAAAAATAGAAGAAGAGTACAGGTAATAAAAGTACAACAGGACAATAAACGACTAGGGACATAGAACCATTCCGGGAGTCAGATTACAACCCGTAAACCAAACAAGAACCGGGGTTGTAACCTTTCGCCTGAATAGCACTTGTCCCTATCCATTCATTATTAAGATAAGTAAATCAATCAAGTCCAAGAGTAACAGGATACAGGGACTAGACGAGACTAAGACAGGACTGGACAGCATCCATTCTCAAGCGGCCAAGCAATTACTACGGCTTACTACTTTAACTAACTAGGATTATCACAAGCCTAATTACTAACAAGATGCAAATAAGAATTTCCCAGTTCCAAGCCCTGCAGACTATCCAGTTATCCTTCCGGGTTGAGAGTATGGTTGGGTACATCGCCCAGGAGACGATATACCCTTAGGTGACTTAGAGGTGCAACACATGACTGTGTGCTGGAAATGTGCTCTACTCGGCAAGCTACAAGTCCAATTAAGGCGCCCAGATAACGAGATTGCCTGTGACTGGAAATTCTCCATGAACTATAGTTTGACCTAGTAATTAGCCTAATCCATATTCAGTACGAATTCCTGACCGTGGGAACCAGGGAGTCATGTCTAGACATGATGCAAGACAAGACAAGTGGATTACACAAGCAAGCAAGCAGGAACACCCACGGTGTCAGAGTTAGTTACAAGAGTTAAGTTAGCCATCGCAACGGCATCAAGTCAAGTCAAGTTACGAGTCAAGAGTGCGCCGCCACGGGCCACTATCAAGTTATCTGGTTACCGAGATAAATCATGAATCACAGGTTACAAGTCAAGTGTGTACCCCATCGGGTCACTTATTAAGAAAATCAGACGTACTAAAATCATACTTCACAAGATCAGGAAAACCGTATTAGTCATCAGCAAAATCGTCGAAAACCGTGCCAGGTCGTGTTGGGTCAAGATAGTCGTGCTGTGTGGAACAAGATCAAAAACCCAATCCACGAAAGAAAAGCCATATGCAAGAAAATAAAACCAAATCATTTGGGAAAATAGGTTGCACAAGGGGTTAGGTTGCGCAAGAGAATGGGCTGCGCAGGGTGAATGGCGCAGGGGTCAAGTGCGCCGGGGGCGATGGCGCACGGGGAGGGGTGCACCGGGGATGGATGGCGCAGGAGATGGATGGCGTAGGGGATGGATGGCGCAGGGTGCAGGTTGCGCTGAGTCAGATGGCGCAGGAGGCCAAGGGTCCAAGTGCGCAGGGGCAAACGGCGCAGGGGGCCAAGGGTCCAAGTGCGCAGGGGCAAATGGCGCAGGGGCCAGGCGCGCAGGGCGCGCGCACAATCGGGCAACGGCCAGGCTGCGCGGTCAGCGACCAACGCTAAAGAGCGCGGTGCAGGGACAGGCCAGCGGCCAGCGCCAAAGGGTGCGGCACGGAGGAAGTAGTCCGACGCTAAACAGCGCAGCAGGGGGAGGGGGTCTTCTTCTCCAAGGCTGAGATGAACTTCTCAAGAACACCAAAACTTCAAATCTTCATATCTTAGGACAAATCAAAACCAAATTTGGATTTCCAAAGGTCTAACTTGTATAAAATTGAATTCTCTTCCACATGAAAGCATCAAAACAAGCAAAAATCAAAGTTTAATAGATCAAAACCAAGAATTTTCAGAAAATGGTTAAAACCTAGATCTAGAAAAATGGAAGCTCCAAATAACAAAATGCTAAGTTCTAATGTTGTTCTCCATGGCCTAATCTAGCTAATAGGACAAATAAAATATGGTGCTTATTTGGTGGCAAGGTGCACTTGCCTATGGGTGGAGGTGTTGTGTGGAGGAAGGAATAGAAGATGGAGAAAAATAAATGAAAGTAAAGAGGAGAGAGAAAAGTTAGGTGGGTTTTAATGGTGGAGGTTGTGGTGGAATGAGGGTTGAGCATAGGCTAAGGTGTTCCAAGCATATTAAACAAAACCAAACCAATCCTACTCCACAAAATAAAACCAAGCCATGTCAAAGCCCATTTTACAGAAAAACCCAAAATTCTACAAGTTAAAAAAATAAAAATACGTGCCAAAATCCAACTACGAGTATTAATACAAAATACGGGAAACGGGGTGACAACTCTACCCACCTTAAAAGAATTTTGTCCTCGGAATTTAATCAAGGAGCTAGAGATTGCCACAGCAAGCTACACTAAGCAACAACAACTACACTAAGCAGTTCAATCATACAATCATACATGCAAGCAAGGGATGGAAAGCATAAGGCATAAGGAAGACATTATACCTTACGAGTCAAACAGATAGGGATATCGCGATTGGATGTCGTCCTCATGCTCCCACGTTGACTCCAGAGAGTGATGACCCCAAGCAACACGGACTAAGCTAATAGTCTTGTTTGAGTATCTTCTCCCTCCGGTCTAAAATAGACACGGGCCTCTCCTCATACGAAAGGTTGGTACCAACAACTAATTCCGGATGGTCTAGGATATGGCTCGGGTCCGGGATGTACCGTCGTAATTGGGACACATGGAATACATCATGCACCTCACTTAGCGACGGCGGAAGAGCAAGACGATAGGATACATCTCCTACTCGCTCCAGGATATCGAACAGTCCTATATACCTAGGACTAAGCTTTTCCCGTACGCCAAAGCGAATGACGTCGCAGTTAGGCGAGATCCTAAGGAATACATGGTCGCCGATAGCAAACTCTAAGGGACGTCGATGGGCATCGGCCCAATGTCGCTGGCAGTCTTGGGTAACTCGAAGATGATTCCTGACGTTTTTGACTACTTCAACTGTCTGGGCAATCATTTCTGGATCGAACATCTGCCTCTTTCCGACATCGTCCCATGCAAGCGGGGACCTGACTTCCTACCATACAGTGCCTCGAATGGTACTATCTGGATGCTGGCCTGGAAACTATTATTGTACGAGAACTCCACCAGGTGCAGGTGATCTTCCTACGAACCACCGAAGTCAAGTGTACAAGATCTCAATATGTCTTCAAGAGTCTGGATTGTACGCTTCGACTGACCATTTGTCTGCGGATTATATGCCGAACTGAACGGGAGACGAGTTCCCAAACTCTCTTGTAGACTGTGCCAAAAGTGTGACGTAAACCTTGAATCTCAGTTCGAGGTGCTGACGGGCACACCGTAAAGACTGACAATCTGCCTGAGATACATCTCGGCCAACTGAGCCGTTGACTGCCCAACTCTGAATGGAAGAAAATGAGCCACCTTCGTGAGCCGGTCAACTATAACCCAAATAGCATCTCGACCGGCCGGGGATCTAGGCAATTCAGTCACAAAATCCATGGTCACATGCTCCCACTTCCATTCTAGAATTGGCAAGGGCTGAAGAAGTCCAGCGGGCCTCTGATGTTCAGCTTTAACCTGCTGGCAAACTAAACACCGAGAGACATACGGGATATCTCCCTCTTCATGCCATTCTACCAGAAATGCTGACAAATATCACGGTACATCTTCGTGCTACCGGGATGAATAGAATACGAACTGTGAGCTTCTGCCATAACTTCCTGTCTGATATCTCTACTATGTATACAAAGACGAGTACCGTGCCGAAGTGTACCATCTTCATGAATGCACAACTCTGGTCTTCTTCCTGCCTCACACTCTGCTCTGAGCCACTGAATCTTGGAATCTGTAGACTGCACCATCCGGATTCTCTCAACTATGCTGGACTGAACCTGTATACTGGCCATCAATGCCACACTGGTAGGAAGAACCACCTCAATCCCCATCTTCTAAAAATCTGCCAATACTCTGGTTGCGTCGTTAGGAGGTAAACTCCGGCTCTCCGGCTCAACGCATCTGCTACAACGTTGGCCTTTCCTGGGTGATACTGTAAGTCTAAATCGTAGTCTACCAATAGCTCGAGCCATCTTCTCTGCAGCATATTAAGGTCCTTCTGGGTGAAAACATACTTCAGGCTCTTGTGATCTGTAAATATCTCCATTCTATCTCCATACAAGTAGTGCCTCCACAACTTAAGTGCAAACACTACTGCTGCCAGCTCCAAGTCGTGGGTCGGGTAATTCTTCTCATGATCACGAAGTTGACGTGATGCATAAGATATTACCTTCCTATGCTGTATCAAGACACATCCCAATCCTCTGCCTGAAGCATCGCAATAAACTGTGAATCCTCCAGTCCCATCTGGAAGTGTGAGAATGGGAGCCGTTATCAAACCTTGCTTCAGCTTCTCAAATGATTCCTGAGAATCCGCTGTCCAAGCGAACTGTACATCCTTGCGGGTCAATTGGGTCATCGGTGCCGAAATCCTTACAAAATCTGAAACGAATCGCCGGTAGTAGCCGGCCAATCCAAGAAAGCTGCGAACCTCTCTGCTGAACTAGGTACTGGCCATGTCTCGATAGCCATAATCTTCTGGGGATCCACTTCCACTCCTCCTCGAGTAATGATGTGACCCAAGTATGAAATGCGATCGAGCCAGAACTCGTATTTACTGAACTTGGCGTACAACTGATGCTATCTAAGCGTCTGAAGGACAACTCTGAGATGTTGCTCGTGCTCTGCTTCGCTCTTGCTGTAGACCAAGATATCATCTAGGAACACGATCATGAACTGATCCAAGTATGGCATAAAAATACGATTCATGAGGTCCATGAACACGGCTGGCATATTGGTCGCTCCAAAGGGCATAATAAGGAACTCCCAATGCCCATACCTAGATCGGAAGGCTGTCTTCGGGATGTCCTGCTCTCTAAATCTGATCTGGTGGTATCCTGATCGCAAGTCTATCTTCAAAAATACTGAAGCCCCTTTGAGTTGATCAAACAAGTCATCTATCCTCGGAGAGGGTATCTGTTCTTGATTGTCACTGAGTTCAAGGTACGATAATCTACACATAACCTGAACGTACCATCCTTTTTTTTACAAGAAGCATCGGGGCTCCCCAAGGCGATCCACTTGTACGAATGAATCCCTTGGTCCTGAGTTCTTCAATCATCTTGTACAAAATCTCCAACTCTGAAGGTGCCATTCTGTAGACTCGCTCTGATACTGGTGCTATTTCGGGGATTAAGTCTACAGCGAACTCGATCTCCCGCTCTGGCGGCATCCCTGGAAGTTCTTCTGGGAAGACATCTGGAAACTCTTCAACTATCCTGGGTAACTGTTCTGCTGCTACTGCCATCCGCAACACTGGAAAAGATGGCTCCACTCCGCCTCTGGAAAACGAGAACTCTGGCTCGCCTGGAATGCTGAAAACAACCCTGCCAACATGGCAGTCTATCCTAGCATACTGGTTCCTCAACCAATCCATGCCTAGGACTACATTATAGCCTACCATAGGGAACTCTATAAATCTAGCGGGGAACTCTCTATCGCTAACTACGATCTGACACGAGGAAAACACTCGATCTACTCCCCACAAGACCATTACCAGTAAGTATATTGAGCCTTACTGATAATGACTCTGGATCCAACCCTATCCGTGTCGCGAATCGTGCAGACATGAATAAATGTGATGCACCAGAATCAAATAATACCAATGATGGAGAGGAGTTGACGAGAATAGTACCTGCCACTACCTCACCTGGTGTAACTTCTTCTTCCATAGTCATCATCATGGCCTGACCTCTAGCTGCGGGTCCCCTCTACTGGAAACCTCTATGCCTGCTCTGTACTTGGGCTTGGGTGTACTGCTGCTGGTTCTGCTGATAAAACGCCTGGGCCTGAGGCAACAATGGCCTCGGGTACTGCTGCTGCTGCATAGGTGTCAGTCCCCTAACCGATGGACTGGTTAGGTTGGAGGAGGATGAACTACCCCTATTCAGACAGGCTCCTATCTTATGATCTTTTGCTCCACAAGCTAGGCACAATCCTTACGCCCTACGACAATCTGCCACCACATGGCCTGGCTTCCCACAATAAGAGCATCCCATCGCGGAAGTCTGCTTCTGCTTTCTGCTGCTACGGGTACATCAGGGTCGAATGCTGAATCGACATTACTGAGGCCGCCCGCCTCGGAGTTCTAATAGTCAACTCCTAGCTGCCGGGGCTGGAGCTGATGATTGGTGCATCTGACTGTGGGACCGCTTCCTACCTCCGGTCCTATCCACGATCCTCTGGAAGGTGTACTCATGCCTCCTAGCCGCTCTTAATACTGTATCGAACATCTGGTGCTCGAGCTACTCGACTGCCAACAAGATCTCCAAATGCAGTCCCTGCTGGAACCGCTGGGCCCTATCAAACTTGGTTGCCACCAAGGTGGGGGCAAACCTACTGAGTCTAGAAAACTCAGATGCATAACTGTCGACCGTTCTGCCCCCTTGCTTCAAATTGGTAAATCTCGTCTGTAGGTCATACCGAGCTACAGCATCAAAATACTTCGTCTAGAATCTTTTTCTAAATACTGCCTAAGCAATGGGTGCCACTAATCCCATGGCTTGTGCTGCCCACCAACTGCGAGCTAAATCCAGCAACTGCAGGCGTACCACCGCCACCCTTCTCATTCTCAGGGGTCCTAGCTGCTTCCAGAACTACCTCGGTATCCTGAAGCCAAGCGTCCACGACAATCGCATCTTCACTGCCGTCGAAGAAGGGAGGGTTCAAACGCTTAAAGCTGTTGGCCGCGCTGTTTCCTGGATGACCGCCTCTGGTCAAAGCATCTGCCACTACCTGGTGTAAGGCGTCTCCTCTGCGATCTTAGGAAGCTATCAAGGTCCTGATGAAACCTGCCAAAGTACCATCGTCCGGCTCGGCAGGCTGAACGGGCTGAACTGGGGGCTCTCCTCCAGTAGGCACAACTCTGGAGGCTACTCCGGAGTGCTAGGCTTGATCTCCGGGCTGCTGGTCCACGGGAGTTGCTCCGCCTTACTGATCGGCTGGTTCATGAACAATGTCGCTGAAGAAAATGACATAGGAAACAATAAGGAAGGACCAGGACAGATCAACGATACAAGCATGCGATCAGGTCAAGATTCCAGAGATTCAGAGGGTATGAACAGAGATCAAGGACGAGTACTGATTGAGAAATCTATTCGGTAAACCCTCACATATCTTGAATGCCAAGACCTGTAAGGGCCACCACTTAAACCATGTCACGCCCCAGAACCAGAATACTGGAGAGCGGGGGCGAACATAGCCAGCTACGTATATTGAAATGGAAACCACCTCGCTATACGGTCACGGCTGTCTAGATATGAGGGTTTACTACAAGCTAACGGTCTCTTAAGGTCAAGCCTATTGTCTCAATCTCAAGCAAGTAGTATAATTACAAGATGTTTGACCACCAAATATACAATAGAAGGCGTCCCAAATATTACATATTCAGTTGATTATGAAGCTAGTCGTACAAATACGAGGACTAGCAAGAGTTTATTCATACATGATCAACCCTAGGATTTGTTAATCATGTTTACAGCCCGTAGGCAGACAGTAAGTAAATGTGCATCGAGCTAACAGGTGCTCGTCGGCTAAACGTCTCAAAAGAATAATTTACAATAGAGTGAGCAAAACAAAATAGAAAACCCACTCGTAGCTCGGATTCCTTCTAGTTGCCACCATCGGGCTGGAGGTTCGGTAGATCCTCGGCTTGTTTGCCATTGATTGTAAAAGAACAGAACAATTATCGGAGGACTGAACTTAGACTCACAATACAAACTCGCTCGTACAAAGAAAGCCTAGGGATGAAAACCTAGGTACAGCAGACTAAGTACGATGTTTATTTTTAATTCTGGGGGGTGACGATAGAGGCTCGGGAAAGCGACGGCCGCTTTGCCTTACTCCTTGGACGATCAGTAGTAGCCTTGGCTCGGGGAAGATCTGCTCGACGTTGATGAAGAAACGCTCTTCTTGCTCTCCTCGGATTGCTCTCCTGGCTTCTCTCTCTCTGTGATTATCAAGAAGAAAGGGGGAGCTCTCTCTGTGTAGATCTCTCTCCCTTATTTTTTTTATTCTTTTGTTGCCGAACTCTCTCTTTTTTTTTCTCAAGGGAATGATGCTGGCTATTTATAAGAGTGGGGGGGTGATCATTAGGGTTTGCTAATAATTATCTGTTTGAAATGTCGGCGCTCCTTCATTCTATCTGAACCCTTGATCCTGATTACAGTGAATCTCGGCCATTAACGCGGATAGCATCGTATCTCATGAGCAATTAATGCTAGCTGCTTTAAATCCTCGTGATTGATTATGCCAATGTCTGATTGCTCGCCACGTGTCCCATTAGCTTGATGATAAATGATATGCCCTGATCTCAGTAATTATGACGATGATGTCAAATATATTTGTTGAGATTCGGTTAAATCTCTTATTGATCCCATGCCACGTGTCTTAATTGTGAGTCCTGTCAGAGCCGCATAGGATTGACTATCCTCGAACCGCAGAGAGATACTCTTTGTAAGCCGCATAGGACGATGCTTCATCGAGCCGCATATGCGTAATCTTTGTGAGCCGCATGAGCTGGTGTTGTATTGGGCCGCAGGGAATGTGTTCCCAGGGAGCCGCATGAGCTAGCATTGTATCGAACCGCATGGAATAGGTTCTCAGGAAGCCACATATGACTGATTGCCATGGCAATCTGGGACTTCTGACGAATTTGGTCAGAGATTTTCTTCTTTTCCCGAGGAGTCAGTCATTATGGCAAGGCCATTATGAAACTTTATGTCAAGGCCGCCACAGTGAATCGTACTGGAGCAATAAATGAGGCTACTCCTCAAACGACCAGCTGTAGGGAAAGATCACACATGGCGTCCATCGAGCCGCATATGCCTTGCTGAACCGCATACGCTCCCGAGCCGCATGCGATTGAGAGTCTTCTTTGAACCGCATAGGGCCGCTCCTGGGTGGGCCACATAAGCTTCTTACTCAGAGCCGCATGGATCATTATTCTAATATTTTCCATGCTTCTATAGGACCCCCTTCAAAGTTTTCAATTTTGTAAAAATTGGAATACTTTGAACAAGAAGCATGGCCCCGTTCATGCCGCATAGGATTTTTCTGTCTGCCTGAGCTTCCTAGCGCATAAGTGCCTTAGCCGCATAAATTCATCTAGCCGCATAAACTTATTGCCACGTGTCCTGATCACGTGTGAAAATCTTCATTAAGTGCCTTTGATTTGATTTAACGCCGCCTTTTTGGGGGAGGATCCCAAGAGTCGGTTTTGCCTTGACCGAAGCGTTTTACCTTTATCTTTGGGGGCGGCGCATAATCCGAGGCATGCTCCGAGATGTCCGTTCGTTTCGTGGGTCTCTTTTGCCTATAAATAGGGGTCTTCTAGTCTCTTGGGGCTTTTCTTTACCTTCTCTCTTTGCTCTGAATCTCTATTTGTCGTCTTTGCTCTTCGTCTTCTTCCTTTAGCAACCAACAATGGCTCCCAAGAAAGCTGCAGCATCGAAGGCTGCCTTATCTTCTACGGCAGTGAAGGGCAAGAAAGCCGCGTCTTCATCGACTGCGGCGGCGAACATGGCGGCTCCTCCTTGACTGACGTACCCACTTTTACCCCGACGTTCACCCGCCTATCGCTGGTAAGGGTCCTTAATATGAACTGCCATGGCTACGTCGTATATTTTATGCGCGAGCCTATATTCCAAAGCACACTGTGTGTCCGACTCATGCCTGGGCCGCATGGGGTATGACCCAGGTTTGAGCCGTATGAAAGTGGTTGCGTAACTACTTCTTTAACAGGGCCGCATAAGCTCATCCTCGCTGGACTGCATAAGCTCATCCTTGCAGGGCCGCATAACATTTTCGAGCCGAACATACTCCTTTCGGACCGCATAAGTTCCTCCGTACTGAGTCGCATGAGTTCCCTTCGAACGGAACCGCATGAGTTTATTCGTACTGGACCGCATGGGCTCTTTCAAACTGAGCCGCATAGGCTCATTTGAACTGACCTGTATAAACCGAGCCGCATCTATGCTGAGCCGCATAAGCATCATGTGTTTTGCGTTTCAGCTATCATTTGACCTTGTTTCTTTTGCCTTTCTTCAGTGACTCTACCCGTGAATCCTGCTGGGGAACTTATGGTAGGCTCGCGTCAGTTTGCCTCGGGCGTTCATCGGGATGACTTAGTTCGTCATGTCCGAACAGCTACTTGTTGATAAACCTTTGGAGCGACTAAATGCTATCAGGGTTCAATCCTTTCAGTTCCTGTTGATATGATAAGCTCTGGGCAGTCTGACGGGAAGTATCTGAAACCAGTCTTCCTCTTTGGGGATGCGTTGGTTGTAGAAAACTCCCGAGTGTTGGATGTTTCGGAGAGTTGGGATTTTGACCTGGACGGGATGCCGATTCACATCCCTATTATGAAGCGCCATTTCCCTTTTGAGTGGTTCAATATGATCATTCTGGATAGGCAGATGCCGGACACCCTCACTCCAACCAGACCGGGGATGTTTGTTGGTAATATCCGTTATAACAGAGCCACTGGGTCAGTGCGCGCAGTCAAAGATCCGGCCAGTCGGTCCGTGATGGGGTTAGTTCCAGGTACCTTCATCAACACCCCTGGTCCTAACTTTTCATTCTTCCAGGCTGATACCTTCCTGAGTCAGCTTGCTCGCAAAGGGTCCTATCCTATTGGTAGGTTGGTCCTGCCGAGCTGGGTACATCCCATTCCTCCGTGGGCTAATCTGTCCTCATGGATCCTACGAAAGTATGAAGAGTTTTTACGGGGAGTCAACCTTTATGAAGCTATACGAGGTACCAGCCACGGGTTGCCCGTTAATAAGCCACTGTTCATGGCCCTTTTGGAGATGTACAATCATCGAACGGGGACCTTTTTACCCTGTTGGAGAATTAGGGCTCGCTCTTCACGAGATGTATGCTGTCCCAAGCTCCCCTGGGGTGAACCCTTCGAAGTGTATACGCCGACGAATGAGGAGCTCCAAGATTTGGATCAGCGATTCCCGGTTTCGTCACCGTGTATCAGAATTTTTATGCCATCATAGCACCTGTCACCGGACGACTATCCAGAAAAATGATAGCTCAGAGGGGGACTCTCCCCATACTAAATCTTGGGTTGCATACCTTTTCAAATTTAGCGCGGCTGGCCGGGTTACTTCCCGAGATCGTTTAACTCCTAAAGAAGTGGAGGTCTTGATGTCGACTGCCAGGAGGTCGAAGTCTCAAAGTGACAGGTTCGGGAGCCAGATTGACTCCTTTAGCTACTTTCGTTATGGTACTCGGCGGTGTCAGAGAAGGCACTCTTGGCCGGATTTTTTATGGTGTGGCTGCGCAACTGCGTGGTCTCAGGAGGGGCAAGGCTCTATTGAGAGGATCAGTCGCCACTTCATTCTTTCTGCCATGAAATTGGCCTTTGGGGTCAGGCTGGCCCTCCTTCCCGCCATGGTGTGCAGTATTCAACATGGTCTTCGCGCCTTCTCTTCCAAGGACATTGCTCGTGACGTGGCAATGGATTTTGAACGTGTAGAATTGCCTTACCACTACTTGCTGGGATGGCTATTGCTGCATTATCAATCCTTGATGAGACCCGGGATGGAAGATGGCGTTACAGGTGATGACGCGTTTCTTTTCAAGTATCACCACCAGCCTTGGGAATGTAGTACCATGCCGGCGTATCGGAGGATGCTGGCGAGGGTGGATGGGTACAATTTCTTCGTATCCGTTCCTCGTTTCACTGATCAAGAGGTGAGGAGTGTTCATGTTGATGGGGTCGGACCTCCTCATTTCTTGCCTGAAAAGATGCGTTTCTGGCTGCGCAACATTCGCCCCGGCGCATCTAGTTTACCGGAATCGCACCACTGTGTATTTGGAGCCCTACTTGCCTAGTAGGTTTGTCCGTCAATTTGGGTATAGTCAGCTATTCCTCGGGCGCCCCAGTTCTCACCTGGGATTTGAAGGCAGCATTCTTGATGGTATCAGAGCATGGAGCTACTATGACACCTGTCATACTCGGACTAGCTTCTTGGTCCCTGCCGTAAATGTGATGGATGAAATCCTGCATATGGCAGCCCTGTATCATGTCACGGCGAATCCTCCTCCCCTCGATTTTGACTTGAGGACTAGCTTCATTGTGGGCACTCGCCTAGCAGAGAAGGCTATGACGTCGAGAGCAAAGAAGAAAGGGACGAATAGGGTTCCTTCGCCCGATTCCGAA
The DNA here is from genome assembly GCA_029216955.1 of Iris pallida. Lineage (NCBI taxonomy): Eukaryota > Viridiplantae > Streptophyta > Magnoliopsida > Asparagales > Iridaceae > Iris > Iris pallida. Next base: position 4,478 of record JANAVB010007426.1, on the reverse strand, counting down.
TCCTTCGACACAATTGAGGTAGATAATGAGCGGGACGGCAAAGACTCCTTTTCTTCGGGTGATGGGATAATGGCGGGTCAGCCTTCCGTTATGGCGGCTGAGATGGCGACGGAACAACCGTCGGCCGTATTTGACGAAGCAGTGGGCCCGTTACCGTCTGCGTCGGAGGAGGTACGGGTAGATCTATCGCCCGCCATGCCTGGTCCTTCGCGTAAGCGAGGCAGGCATGAGCCTACCGGCGGAGAGGTAACCTTTTCTGTAAAGAGAGCGGCTGTCGGTCCCCGTAGGCTGCTTATTACGGAGAAAGGTGAGGGTGTAGACGATGTTCCGGAGGTAAGTCCAAGTCGGAGTTATATCTTTGTTGTAGCTTTCTTTCCTCTCGGGGATATGACTTGATCATTTTTTTTGTAGGCATCTGACGAACCAGGCTCTCCTGAACCATCTGCTGCCTCAGTAGTTGATCCGGCCCTTGCCGCTTTGATTAGCGACATGTGTGCTGCGGTCCTCTCTGCGGGGGCTCTCTCAGCGGCGGCTAAGGACTCCCAAGCTGCTGAGGCCCCAGCCTGGGGTGACGAAAGTTTCCTTGGGCCCGTCTCCGAGATTTTGAACTTCAGCGAGATGACGCCATCCTCGGTGCATCCCCTCTCGAGGATGCAAGGGCGGATGAGTCTTTTATTCCTGACTCGGAGGCTATTGGTGAAGAGGTTGTGATGGCTGTAGGCGAACCTCAGCCTCCATATTCCTCCACTGGTAAGCTGAGCCACATATTGACCACCGAGAGGGCTTATTTGCTCTATCAGCATATCCTTCGGGTCAAGTCGATTCATGGTTGCCTTGGCCGTGCAGGTCCTGACCCTTTATCTCCTGCCGCTGATGTTCTTGGGGAAGGCCCGGTCTACCGTGATCAGGGGGAAAGGAGCGTTTCCCTCCCCTTTGTCATCGCATATTGAGGGACATCCTGCCAGCTCTGGACAGATGGGGATGGAGTTGGTGCTGGCCCCGGCCTCGTCTTCGGCTGCTTATACGGCTCCGAGATTGACTTCTCGACCCTGCCGAGCATCCAATTCTGCCGGCCGCTGAAGAGGAATTGACCGATGTTCAAGTGTCCTTCCGTGCGAAGTTGGTTTCCCTTGTGGCAGGAGCGACAGATTCCGTCGCGTCTTCTTCCGTGCTACCAGCCACACTTCCGTTGACACCGGTTTCCTCAGAGGCTCTGAACGAGGTGACGCAGGATGTGGTCGACAAGCTTCTATCGCCACTTAGGGAGGGGTGTAAACGCTGCCGTGGAACGAGGGATCCCTTTTTCTCTGTCTCTACGGGAGCTCGGGGCCAATTGACACTCTGAAGAAGGGTCTTCCTGGCGGGCTGGGGTTAGCAGCGCTCCTGGAGCCTAAGTTGACAGAGGCTGATCAGCTTGTGACCCAACTGCTGGCAGTACGGCAGGCTGGCTTGCCCGCCGCGACTGAACGGGAGCGGAGCTTCCTGGTCGCTGCTAGGGACAGGATTAAGCTCGCTCGGGAAACTGTCCGGACCGGCTGTGCAGGAGGACCTTGACAAGTTCTCCGTCTCTTATGACCGACTAGGTCGTCGGAGTCAGGCTTGTAGAGCCCGGGAAGAATCTGCCTCTCGTGGAGTAGCTGATACGAAGGAGCGGATTCTCGCACTCCAGAAGGAGTTGGCCTTCTTAGAGTCAGAGCGGGAGGCTGCTCGTGCAGAACAAGAGCTTGATTGCTCGAGAGGCCGAGAGGATTTCCCGATCCTCTGTCAACCTGGAGCGGGCCTTCAAGAAGTTTGAGGACAACTGGCGAGCCCATGCTCATCTGGAGGATGCGGCGGTGTTGAATCAGGAAGCGGAGCGCCGAGCCAGACAGAAGCTTGAGCGGTCGGTTGCCTTGATAAAGGACCGTCTTACGGCGTTATGTGTTCCAGAGCAGTGATCGGCTTTCTGTCTTCTTCTTCTTCTCTCTTTCTCTCTTTTTTTTCTTTTTAATTTTTGCAAGGGGGTGTGATCCCTGCTGATGTAGCCCTTTGATTTTTGAATAAATGAGCATGTTTCAACTCATCTTTTCTTTCTTGCACTTGGGTGTTTATGGAATTTGGACTTGCTGGGGGATTTATTTGTGGACCTGTTATCCTAGGCGTACCTTGGTTTTAGGTACGATAACAGTTTAGATAGGATGTCCGGGACAGCCACGGCAAAATGGTCATGGATGTTCTCGGTACTGGGGGAAGGAATGCCGTAGAGCAGCTGGGCTCCCGGGGCATGGTAAGATGGTGGATTTATGCTAAGAAGCTTAGCGAATGAATATTTGTGGACCTATTACCCTTGGCGTACCCTAGCTCAGGATGCGGATAATGGGGTGAAAGGGAACCGATCACATTTGCTCAGAGGTTATGATGACATGGCAAACATGAAGGTTTTATCGTGAAATCTTCCTGCTCAGCGGTAATGAGAACATGGCAGGAGAGACTTTACGGAAGCTATTTGTGGTCAACAGAGGGACATTTGTGGTCAACAGAGGACATTTGTGGTCAACAGAGGACATTTGTGGTCAATAGGGACATTTGTGGACCTATTATCCTTGTCGTACGGTCCGGTTGTGGGTACAGATAATAGGTTAAAAGAGGACCGACATACTTGCTCAGAGGTAATGTGGACATGGCAAATATGACGATTTCTTCGACGGAGCCTTCCCACTCAGAGGTAGTGAGGACATGGCATGAGTGGGCTCAATAAAGATTGGGTACATAGAACGACTCAGAGGTAGGAGAACGTGGAAGTTCTATGCGAGGGGGCGGTTTGTTTTTGGTGGAAGTGAAGACGACTCAGAGGTAATGAGGACATGGTCGTTTCGGAAATTGGTGGATCGACTACCCTTTTTGTGCACTGGGAGTGCGGGTAGTGAATCCTGAGGGAGGATCTCTGCCAGGAAGAAAGTTCAGAGGTATAATCATACTTGACTTACTATCTGAAAGAGTGACCGGAATGTAAGTTCAGAGGCACCAGCTGGTACATAACTTGGTAATTTGGACTATTGAGGGAGTGAGAGTTCAGCGGCACCAGTGGGTGCATGGCTCGATAATCTGAAATAGGGTGGATGAGAGTTCAGTGGTACTAAAGGGGTACATGACTTGATAATCTGGAAATGATGGATGAGAGTTCAGTGGTACTAAAGGGGTACATGACTCGATAATCTGGAGAATGATGTTCAAACATAGTATTTCTTCAGGAACTTGCCGTTGACGGGCAACATGAGCAAATCTCCGTTCTGCTTAGCGAGGCGGTAGGCGCCGTTGGAGAACACGGTCTCGATGACAAATGGACCTTCCCATTTGGCTGGAACTTACCGGTGGTCTTGTGAGTCATGACCATCGGCCTTCCGGACTGCCAAAACAAGATCACCCACTTGGAATGTCCTGATTTTAACTCTTTTGTTGAAGGCTCCTGAGATGCGTGCTTGGTATAGCTCGATCCTTTGCTGAGCTAGGAGGCGCTTTTCATCTAAAGCCTCCAACTCTTGTAGTCGTCGTCGGTAGTTATCATCCGTCGTCAATTGATAAGTGAGGGCGACGCGGAGTGAGGGGATCTGAGTCTCCAAAGGGAGGACTGCCTCGCTCCCGTACACCAGAGAGAATGGTGTATTCCCGGTGGCTGTTCGAACCGTGGTAGCGATAAGCCCATAAGCACTCGCCGAGCTTCTCGTTCCAGTCGCATTTGTTGGAGGAGACGAACTTCTTGAGGAGCTTGATGATTATTTTGTTGAATGCCTCTGCCAACCCGTTTGCTGCCGGGTTGTATGGTGTCGAAGCGACATTCTGAATGCGGTGCTTATCGCAGAATCGGTAGAATGCATGGCTTATAAACTGTGGACCATTATCATGGATGATTCTTCGTGGTAGTCCGAAGCGGTAGATAACGTGATGCTTAAGGAAGCTGATCACGTTTGAAGTTTTAACTTCTGCGAGTGGGACAGCTTCCGCCCATTTGGAGAAATAATCAGTGATCGCAAGTATGAAGCGATGTCCTCGGGAGGAAGGTGGGGTGATTGGACCAATGATATCCATTCCCCATGCTTCGAATGGCCAGGATGCCACCGTTGGATGCAGAAACTCGGATGGTTGGTGAATGAAATCCGCGTGGACTTGGCAGGCCTTGCATTTTCTGGCATAATCTATCGCATCTGCCACCATCGTGGGCCAGTAGTAGCCCATCCGGCGAAGGCGGTCCTGTAGCTTAGGGCCGGGTTGATGGGCCCCACAGACACCGTCGTGAGCTTCTCGTACAGCTTCTGTAGCTTCCGCGTTCGACAAGCACCGGAGCAAAATCCGTCGTAGGAGCGGCGATACAACATTTTCGTCTCTGTATCGTAGAAGAATCTGAGAGAACGCCGTCTGATAGAGGTAGCTTCCTTTGGATTCTCTGGGAGGATGTCGTATACGACGAAGTCGATGAACGGCTGTCTCCAGTCCGGTGTGTC